>PVJA010002255.1:48488-109913 GCA_004027025.1 Myocastor coypus | reverse complement strand
CCCAGCCCTGGCCTGTACCCAGCCCCCAGCCCTGGCCTGTACCCACCCTGCCAGCCCCCAGCCCTGGCTCTGCCTACACCAGCACCTGGCCTCAGCTGGCATTCGGCTCCTAACCCTAACTAACCCTAGCCCAGGCTGCCAGGCCTGGCTCCAGCCGTGCCACCTCCCAGCCCCCTCACCCCAGGACTCCATCTCAGGGTCACTGTGCTGCAGCTGCCTACAGGCCACTCCCTTCCTTCCAAGGTGGTCTCCAGGGGTGTTGTGGAAAGCAGACCCTCTGGGACTGTCAGGACCCCTGGCCTGGGGCTGCTCCCAGGGGGATGGGCTGGGGCCTTACCCTGGAGCCCTGTGGGTCTGCTGGCTCCTGGGCCTCCCCGTATGCAGCAACCAAGCCTGGGAAGGGAACAAGCCTGTGAGCAGAACACTCCCAATGCCCACACCAGTTCCCACTGTCCTGGGACCTAGGTGCTTCCTTGGACGTGTAGCAGTGTGTCTCAGTCCGTGGGAGGACTGCATCTGCAAAACGTCATCCCTGCTGAGACCCAGGTGAGGTCCTAGCTACTGTCAAGTGTTGACGGGAAGATGTCTGGGTCCCACATCAGGACCCTGAGAACGTAGGACAGGACCTGTCCCCAGAGCCGGGTCCCAGCCCACCCAGAACGTCGTTTCCAGGCCCTGCGTGCCCTGTGGGACAGGATGAAGAGGCTTCCGGCCACCTTCCTCTGGGCCCTTGCACTCATCCTGTGTCTCCACTGATCTCTACCTGCAGTGCGTGGGGGTGGGGGCAGCCAGGCTGGGGCAGCAGGAACTAAAACGCAGCTCCTAGTGACTCAGTGTGGCTCCAGGGATGTGTGGCTGCTTGCTAGCCTGGGGACCAGAAGTTGCCTAATCCCAGATACAGACCTGGAAGGAAGCCTCATGGGCCAGTGTCACAGGATGTCAAGAGTCCCCACAGCTAGACCTGAGGTGTCCACGAATGACGGCAACCCCTGCCCCTTCTGGGGAAGCAACCTAGATGTGAGGTAGGGGCCCTACCCTGAAGGAATGGGGCTCCCAGCCTGGGCTCAGTCCAGGCTGACCCAGCACAGAGCCTCGGCTGCATTTGGTGTTTCTCGGGCAGCGCAGCCCTTTTGAGCACTCCCTTGTAGGCTTTAACAATCCAGTAGGACCCCCATACTTGCTGAGTGTCTACCAGGGTCAAATGGAGGTGCATACTTCAGAAGGACCCCGAACAACTCTTGTTGCTTCCGCTTCGTGGTCCCAGCTCATGGCACCAAGTGCTTTGGTAGGACACAGCAGACTGTAATCCTTGGCTTGCAACACTTTATGAAGCTTAGTATAGTTGAGGGAGGCTCTGCTGTCCCCACCAGCGCGGGGCCGAATGTGCACTGCCGGTCAGCCCACGTGCGGTCGTGTCACTGTCACGAAGCCTCAACAGGCACCACTCATTTTGTCCCACTTTGGTAATGACATGAAAGCCCAGAGAGTAGGTCACCAATCCAAGGGTGGCTGAGTGCTCGCCTGTGATTTGGCCTGGTTTCGCAGCACATGCTCCTATCTGGTCATAGCACAAGGACACGCAGAAGAGAGAAGGAAAATGTCTGGCCCTGGGTGAGTGGCCTAGTGGTAGAGCACTCATCTGGCATGCTCCAGGCCTTGGGCTCCGTGCCAAGCACGCGCACGCGCGCACACACACACACACACACACACACACACCCCTGCACTATGTGTCTTAGGTTGCTAAGAAGAATAGGCCCAAAGTAAATATTCTAGGAAAACATAAACACCCACACTGAAAACATTCAACATTCTTCACCAGAGGGCCGTGCAGATGGCCGGTTATGTGGGATAAGGTGCCTGGCCTCCGTCATCACTAGTGAAATACAAGTCACGGCGCTAGACCCCTGTACACCCTCCAGAAAGGCAGAAACGACATCTCTGAATGTCAGCAAAGAAAGGAGACAGAGGAAGCTCCTGGACACTGGGGCTCCTCAGGCTGCCTGTGCTAAAGAACAACCTCTGCTTTTCCTTTTTTGAATTTCCAGTTCCTTAGGCCCAACATGGCTTCCCTGTATGAGCCTAGCTGAAGCCCGGACCACGTAACAAGTCATGGCTAGCCCACACCTCCGACCTTGTGCTGCCCTGCCTGCCAGGGCGGTAGAAGCCCATCTTGGCAGCACAGAGATCGCTCATTCGATGGCTCACCTGTCCAATGACCGCTTGAACTTACACCCTGTCTCTCTTTTTTGCACAGTTCTGCACCTCTTGTTTCCAGAGCTACAGTGTCCTCACACCGTGTTTATGCAGCATTGTGATTTTGCTGGCTGTGCTGTCCAGCACGTAACTGTAGTTTTACGCCTGGTTAGGCACCACCGTGCTGCATGTAAGACTTAGGAAAGCAAAAGCAAAGTCAGCAGCTGGACTCTCCTTTGGCCACTCCTGAATGCCGCAGTCTACACGCTGTATACAGTTCTTCATTTAGCAACCGATTCAATTAACAACACAGGCTCAGGAACAGACCTCAAGTCTTCGACAAGGAATGTCTTCCTCCCTAAGCTCAGGATCCAGAAATGTCACTGCAAGGTGAAATCACCAAGCTTAGAGGCATGCACGCTGCACCTGAAGAAATATTCCAGAATATTTATAGCCGAGATACTGCCAACAGCCTCAAACTAGTTTTGAGTTATTTCCGCAGTCTGCTGTAGGACTTGTATGAATTTGAGCTGGTCCATAAGGGAAGACTCAGAGGCACCACGTTTAGGGGTGAAAATTGTAAGATCCAGAATGAAGCCAGGAGACCCATCCACAGCAAGTCCTCTCAGCCCTGGAAGCTCTGGCTAGCCTGGTGAGGAGGGAGAGAGAAGAGCCACACGCCTGGACTCGCAATAGGCGAGACCACTTTCATTAGCAGCTCCCAGGCTACCTATGCACAAGATCCTGTTGGATCTTATACCACTACGTCAGGAAGTGGTAGGTGAATTTGGAAAGGCCACAGAACTCAAAGTCAAGGTATTATAGACGGCTACATGAGGTAGAAGTGTTCTAGGCACTCAGACGGGCCTGGATCTGATTTGAAGAAGTCAAGGAGGAAAATGAGAACCCAAGACAACCATGGCTGGAGGTGTATTCGCAGAAGGCCGGGCGTCAAGACAAAGAGGAAATGGGGGCACTGACACGCTTCCTCAAGGGATCAGCAATAGTCCTGGACATTCCAAGCAGATGCGGGGTGCCTGAGTGGAGGACTGGGATCACCTGCTTGTCCCATCCCTTCCAGGAAGGTCCTTGCTGTTCCCATATACGCTTCTTACATAACACGCTTCCTCTTGGGGTCAGCACTATCTAAGCGCCCATACTTGTAGCCTTACTGGTTAATCAAGGCTCACATCCACCCCATGATTACATACCCACCAAGTGCTTGCTAGGGGCAGCTGCCCCTAACATGTGGGGTCCTTGGCAACCCAAAAGCCCTCCTATCTCTCATGAGCGGTATCTCTCCCTCTCAGCAAACGTTTCCTGCTCTTGACCTCGGCTGTTCCTTGACATGTGCTTCAGTTTTGTGGCTCCTGATCTTAGCATACCAGGCGCCTTGCGGAGTGGAGCTGCAGTATCCCCCTTACATCCTTTGGAGGCCCCGGTGTCATCTCTACACCACAACCACAAGAAGCCCACTGTATTTGACTTGTCAGCAGCAGTGAGGAAATGAAATTTCCAACTGCCTTTACATTAGCATCCACACACGCAAAACGCGTGCAACTTCATTTATCAAAGCTTACAGGAGACCTCGACATGGAAGATTATGAGGTAGCCCAGAGACGGCGGAGAGACCAAGGAAGTGGAGGGAGAGGCAGCTCATGCTCAGTGGGGTGAGTGGGACACTCAGGGTGGCTACTGAGTTGTGGAAGTTTTCTTTCTAGTCTTCTAACACTACTTTGTTTTACTTCATCGTGATAAGCACACAACATGGGCTACACGCTTACCTATGTGTGCTGGGCGTTATTGCTGACTAGGCCCAATGTTGACGGCAGCATTCTAGAGCTTCATCAAGTTGCTTGACAGAAATTGTGTGCCCAGCGGTTAGTGACCCCCTGGCCCCTGCACCTCTGACAACCACCATTCTACAGCGTGTGCCTCACACATCACTTGTGCTCTGGCACAGGGTGATTTCACTTACCATCGGGCCTGCAAGGCTCATCCACGTGTTGGTGAATATGACAGGATTTTCTTCTTTTGTGGGACAGGGTAACCTGCCATTGCACGCACACAACACACTTTTGCTTTTCTTCTTTACTTTCTGTGTGTGTGTGTGTGTGTGTGTGTGTGCGCACCTGCGTGCATGCTACCAAGAATGAAGACAGAGCCCAGAGATGTCCCATTGCAGAGCCATGTCCTAAGCCCTTTCCATTTTATTTATTTATTTTTTTCATTCTGAGAAAAAGTCTCATCCAGTCCGCAGGCCGCATGGCCTGGGTTTAGCCTGTGCCCCTTCTGCCCGAGCCCAGTCGGACACTGGGGTCGCGGCTGTGTTCCACCTGGTCTAGCTCACACTATACTTTCTGTGCCCAGGCACCTGTCAAAGGCCATCCCGTCCACCTCCCAAACTTGGCTAGGGTGAACAGTGCCACTGTGAGCTACCAGAGATAGTAACTCTTCAGAATCCTGACTTCCAGTTTTTCAGGAATATGCCCACACCTGAAACTGTAAAACTGCTAGGATGGAACACAGGGGAACATTTCCTGTTGGCGACCTTGGCTGACAGATGCCACACCAGGAGCACAGGCAAATAAAACCAGCAAAGGAGAGGGCTCCAGAAGGAAAAGCTGCTGGGTAGCAAGGCAAAGAAGCCACCACGTACGACAGGCAACCTAGGGGCAGGGGCAGGCATGTGTAGGCTGTATGTCCCACAGACGATGAGGTTCCAGATCAGTAGCCAAAAGCCAATCCCAGCTTTAAAATGCCACGCACTCGAGCAGCCATTTTGCCAGAGAGGACACGCAAGTAGCCAATGGGCACCCAGGAAAGAAAGGCCAAGCTCATGACTAATGGCTTCATGTCCCTTCACCCAGGAAATGCGAGTCAAAACCTCAAGGAAATCACACCTCACCTCTGTCAGCATGGCCATTCTCAGACAAGGCAAAGAAGTCAGAAGCGTGTGGAGCAAGGGGGCCCTGCCTTGCGCGTTCTCGCTGGGGGTACGGAACGAGGAGGCGGCTGTGGAAAGCTGCGAAGCTCCCAAGTCCCTCAGAACAGAGTTGTCATGTGATCCAGTGATCTGGCATTGCTCCAGCAGACTTGAGCTCAGTACTTCAAGATCCTCGTTTGCTCCCAAATTGGTCCATAAATTCAGTGCGGGCCTTGTTGAAATCCCAGATGTTCCTTCTGGAATGGGCAAGGTGACTTGCACATGTTCATGGAAATGCAGATGACCTAAACGTGGCTCGAGCTAGCTTCCAAGGGAAGGTTGGAGGGCTCATGCTTGTGATTTCACGACTTACCGAAAAGCGATGGTAAGGGACCTCATATGGAAATGGCACTATGACAGATAACAGAGAGAGGGAACACACAGCCTGAAGGTGGACCCACAGGTGCGGCGGACTCCTATGTGACCAAATCACCTTCGGATTTGTTGAAGCTGGGAACAGTTGTGTGGACCCGTGGCAATAGGAGTCGGACTCATCAACCTCATCTCTCGGCATTGATAAAAATCAGCTCCAAATCAAGTAAAGACGGTGTGTAGCAACCGGAGCTGCAAATCTCCTAGAAGAAAACAAGGCAAACATATACCCTTTTCAGCATATTTTGTCTCGTGAAAAAAGCAAGTTGCAGGCCGTTACATAAAGTTATATTGTTCCAGAAAAATCTTAAGTGTGTAAAGGCAAATACATGTTGTTTGAAGAAATTTGCAAAACTATACTTTTGCATGTTCACCAGCTTGGGGACAGTGGCCACCTTTGTGCAGGGCGAGAGAGGCAGGGTGGGACGAGGCACCCAGGGGGCTTGACAGCACCTCTATCGTGCTCTTCGTTCTGTAGGTAAAATACATTTCCTAGAGTTATTGCTGGGCGCAGAGGCGTAGTTTACACTATTTGTTGTTCCTTGTGTTTGCAAACGTGTTCCTTCTTAGCTTCAGGGGTTTCCTTAAGGTCTCGGAGAACTGAGGGAAGCGGGGCTGTCCTGGCTTTTGCTTCACTGCAAGGGTGACAGGGAGAAAAATGTGCTCTGATCTCGCAATGAGGCCAGGAAACTTCTGCTGTGCAATAGCTCACAGCACAGAGGGCCTAACGCGCCGCCGGCCACCTCAGCCCCAAGCCACACCGTGCTCTTCTGAACTTTGGGCAACACTCTGTGGTACTGTGGTTCCGCCCTTCATAGACTTCACTGTGGGGATTTTTAGCTTCAAAACCACAGTGAGAAACCATTCAGCTCAAGAATAGCTAAGCCCCAAAGGCCATCAAAGAACAAATATCTGAGTCTATCTAATAAAATTATTTCAGCTGATCAAGGCTTTACGGTTTCAGATTTTGTGTATGCCACAGAGTCACATATTTTCATTTTCACGTGTGTGGAAAATACCTTCAGAAAGCCTGAAAGCCCACGTAAGACCCAGCTCGTCACGGCCCTGTTGCATCCGTTCTCCTTTTTAGTGGCTCCCTCCTCACAGTAGAGGACTTGGTCTCCATCGTCCTTTCTAGAATGAGCTGTGTCATCCATCTCCTCGGCTATAACTGTCATTACTTTGCTGTTGCTCCTGCGGTAAATTGCCATAAACTTAGTGGTTTAACCTGACACAATTGACGCTCTTAGAGTTCTGAGTATGCTAAGCTGAAAATCGATGTGCCGGCTGGGCTATGTCCCTTCTAGAGCATGAGGGCTACATCTGTTTCCCCCCCTCTTCCGTCTTCCAGAGGCACCCACACTCTGGAGCTCTGGTCCTTCCCCACATTAGCCCCCCTGTACTTCTACCCACACATCTCCTGCTTCTGCTTCCCTGCCTTCATAATTGAGGGCTCTGGGGTTACCATGGGTTGCCCAGACAATGTAGTGCCAGCTCATCCCAAGGCTCTAATATCGCCAACATCTCTTTCCATCTAAAGTTATGCTATGACTTGGGCCTCAAGTGCCTTGCAAACCCATGTGCTGAAGCCTTGGCTGGTAGCTGATGGACGCTTGGAAGGCGGTTGAGTCACAAGGACTCCATTGTCATAACGGATGCATCTATTGATGGGTCCATAGCTAGATGGACTCCGAGAACCTAGGGCTTAGTGGCAGGATGCAGGTTGCTGGGGACCCAGCTGCAGCTCATTCTACCTGTCTCTGCTCCCCAGCTGGCCTGAGGCAAACAGCTTTCCTCTACTACCCTCTCCACCAGGTCTAAGGGCTATGAGCCCAGCTGGCCATAGACTGAACCCTATGAATCCAGGAGTCAAGTCAACCTTTCCTGCTTTCAGTGATTCTTCTCAGATATTTTGTCACTGAGCAACTGAACGCTGACGAGCACAGGGGATGTGTACAGGTTCTAGGGATTAAGGAACAGCTTTGGAGTCCTTAATCGATCACCATGACTAACCGCTAGTCTTACAGGAAGCCACATGTGGAGGGTGATCACACTGCCTGCTTCCTGCCTGGGCTTTGCCCCACATTCAAGGCTGACAGTCCTCCACACGTTGGCTGTCCTCTGTGAAAACACTTTGCTGCTCCTCTTCCTTCTCAGACTCAAATGTCTTTCCTTCTAGATTCCTTTTTTGAAAAAAAAAAAAAAAAAACAGTAACAATAGTTTCTCCTCAAAGGAAACCCTGAATTGAAGAAGGGCACTCATAGCCTTGTGGCCTCTTTCTTCTTTTTAAGGGAAGGCTACATAGTACGTTGGCAGGATTGGTCAGTGCTTTATGGAAACCCAACCTGGACCAGTGCCGTGTACTGCTAACTGGCGGGTGACCTGGTGCACCCAGCGGAACTGAGCCATCGTGGGTGTGAGGACTGCTGGGGCAGCAGGAGAGGCAGAACTGGAGACGCTGGTGGGAGGCCATGAGGGATGCTGTCGGAGCTGCTGGTTCCCTCGGGCTGTTCTGCTGGGCGGCCTGGTCACGCTGGCTTTCCTGATGAACTTGGCTGTTCTTAGAGCAGCAGGAGCACCACTGCACCATCCCTGTTGCTGAGAAAGCCTGCAGTTCTTCCGAGGGAAGCTCCGGCCCTCACCTCGAGCGTTGTGTCTGGGCTCTGGAGGGGACGTCGGTGCGCTGCTTAGCCTCCTGGAGCAGCTCGTTGTACTGGGTTTCCTGATGGGAACTCGGCTTTCCTCACCACTGCAGGAGCTCTGGACCTCACTGCTGCTGACAGTGGCTGTGGTACTTCTCAGTGGAGCTCTGGTGCTTACCTCGAGCCCTGCTTCCTGGCTCCGGCGCAGACCCCTCAGCCTGCTGGCACAGAGCCTTCATCCCGCTGCTAAAGACTTCCTAGCTTTCACCACTGACTTTCACAGATCTATGAAACGGATCTGAATAAGATGCTGTCATGGTCCCCAAGCCTCCGACTGGAGCTATGAGAGGTATCATTATGGGCTCTGGGTCCTCAACTGACTCAATTGGGATATTAGGATCCAGGCCCTCAGATGGATTCTTTGGTCTTTAGTGTGTGGACAGACTTCCTGTGGTCCTTGTATATGATTTCTGGGTGATTCATTATAAAATAATCTTATAAAGTGTGTCCTGTATTGTATTGTTGCCCTCGCAAAACCCCACAAACACAACTAGTTTAAGCAACAAAGAGGAGCTTCTTGGCTTCAATAGGCATGCCCACACCAAGAGGGCCAGCAGCTGGCCTCCGGCAGCAGGCTCAGGGCCCCTCAGGATGGGCTGCCAGGGGCGAGCCGCTGTCTACTCCGCTCCCTTCCACTGCGATGTCTCCCTGCCCTCCCTCGCTTTGCCCCCCATCTTGGAGGTATCCTCACAGCTGGCATCAGGCTGGGGAGAGCAGGCCAGGCTCAGCCCTTCCCATCACCAGGCATGGGGTGGGGGCTTGGGGGCATCTTTCCTGGCCCAGACTGAAAGTTCTGCTTTCGGTATGGATTGGAAGTCACCCCATCCATCCATCGGTCCCCACAGCCCGTTCTGTATGACATGGCAGCGAGATGAAGCGGATCTATTCTTCTTCCCTCTGAGGACGCTTGGGGCATAGTCTAGGGACTCTGGTCCCACTCTTGAGAAGAGATTCACCCTTGAGCACTGCCCTAGTTCTCATGGCTGGTGGGGTCGAAAGACTACGTTACTGAGGTGAACTATGAGGCAGAGGAAACAAGCTGCCGTGTGAGAGACGACCAAGCTCGTGATCTGTAAGACCAGAGCTGGGCCTGACAAACCGCTCTGGAGCAGAGCAGGCTGCCTGTGTGCCTGTGGCCTCTGCCAGGGGCCTGGCCCAATCTGGCAATCGCTCAGCAGGGATGGAAAGATACGGATTCCAACCAAGACAGACAGAGAGAGAGACAGAGACAGAGACGGACAGGGCAGACAGACAGAGGCAGAGGCAGAGGCAGAGTAATAA
Source organism: Myocastor coypus (assembly GCA_004027025.1). NCBI lineage: Eukaryota > Metazoa > Chordata > Mammalia > Rodentia > Myocastoridae > Myocastor > Myocastor coypus. Next base: position 100,378 of record PVJA010002255.1, on the reverse strand, counting down.
AGGGCTCTCGGAACCTCCAAGGTCCTTGCTAATTCGCCTTTCCGTGAGACCCAGAGATGCTTACTGCTTCCTTCACTCTCAGCTACAGGTGCACCCCTTCTGCCTGGTTTGTAAAAGAAAAAAAGCATCAGTGTGAATTCTTGAAATATTTTTACTTAGCTGACGGTGTAACGAGGCTTGTCGTGACCAGGTGCAGGGGCGCAGTCCGCCCCAGGGCTCCTGCCCTCCTGCAGTTTCTCGGGCATAACTTTGGGGCAAATGTCTCAGGAGAGACACCTTCCACACCCCAGGGGATGGTTCTTGGCACCAGGTAGCTATGGCCCTGCGCTGCACAGTGACCTGGGTCAGCCCTGGGCAGGGCTCCTTCTCTGTGCTCTGGGTCAGCCTGGGTCCTGGCTGCTCCATGCGTTCTGTCCTACGGAACGCAGGCCCTCGAGCATGCTGCGGAAACGTGCTGCCCCTGAGCGCCCTCCCAGGCCCCAAATACCTTTAGTCCAGCCCTCCGTGTCCGCTACGTGTGGGTTCCCTCTTAGGCCGGAGGTGCCCACCTGCGATCTCCACTCCGCGCCTCCTATCTGCCGCCTTCCTGGCCCCCAGGCCCAGAGCTCGGCTCCACTCCCTCCCAGAGCACCTGCGCGCAGACCCGCTGGCAGAGGCCCGAGCATGCGTCCTGCGCGTTATCCCTAGGACATACCCCAACGCTCGCCAAGCCCCAACACACTGGCTGCGTTTTACTTCTATTTTCCAGAAAGAAGAAAGGCCGAGTTCCAAGAGCAGAGGCATCGTCAGGGCCACCCTCTCCTCCCTCTGCCACCCGTCCTTCTGAGTCGCTGTCCTGCACTGGCTCTGACTGCGCTCAGGCGCAAAAGCCTTTCCTGAGCAAAGCCCACGCAGGCGGGGCCGTTCAGCGTCCATGCGCAGCACCTCCCAGCTGAGGGGACAGGTAGACAGGGAGCCGCAGCAACACCAAAGGACATGGCTTTCGTGCAGCCCCCCTCTTCCCGCTGCCACTCCAGCTGCTGGCAAACCGAACTCCTTCCCCCAAGGGAGCCCACAGTCTGCCCAGGCTGCCCCGATGGGGCCGCAGCTGTGGGTGCACCTGGCCTCTGCCTGCCATGGCATGGCAGGCTGTTCCCTTGCCTGCCCCCAGTCCCGCCCCTAAGGTGAGCTGCTTGCTTGTGAGCACCAGGTTCATCCAGGCACTCCTCCCTCTGTGCCTCAGTGGACCTGGCTGCGCTTGGGAGCCCTCATGCTCTGGCTCAGCCTTTGTCCCTGAGGTGCAGGACCCGAGTCCTTGGCGACTCTTCTTGCTGATCTCCTGCCTTGAGCCAGCCTAAAACATTCCTCTGCGGAGCACCGACAGGCCAGGTGCCACTGTGACCTTCAGATGGGGCCGAGCTGGGCACCCCTGAACTTCACCATGCACCCTCCTTCTTGGATGGGTAGTCACCTCTCCTCGTGGCCCTCTGGTGGCCACACGCTCTGACCACGCACGCCTCAGCGAGCGGCACGCCTTTGGAAGCAAATGCTCAAACCACCCAACCCCACTGAGTCAGCACAGGCTGTCAGCATTTTCTAAGTGCTCACTCTCTTCCCAAATAAAATGCCACCACGCACACCCCAAAACGGGGAATGGTTTGGCTCCCCATGGCTCATAGGATCACTGCTGTGTGGAAAATCAAACACTGTGGCAGGAGGGGACAAAGCCAGGAGCACAAGCGCCCAAACCCAAAGGTGGTGCTCTGGGGAGCTGGGACTTCGCTGGTAATGCCCCCTGGCTCTGGTTTCATTAATTTTCTTAAATTTTCCCCATGCTCAACAGAAGCAAATTACATGAGCTTCAGACAGATGAGAGAATATCTGTCCCCTCCTACTTCCCCCCCTCAGGACACACTGCAAGTCCCCTGGCCAGTGACCTCTGGGGAGGTCCCCTCCCTTTTCAGTCTCCTTTCAGGATCTCACAATATACATTTCCATCCCAAAAGAACATTCCCATTCTGCCCTGCAAAATTCCCCTGGGCCTCCCCCTGCTGAAATGACCAAACTCTGAATCCGGGTATTAGACAGGAAAGCCAAGCAGAAAGCTGCACGGGGCAGAGCCTGGATTTCAAGGAGTACAATGCAGATAGAAAGAAAGGAAGAGGCAAAGCCAGAGTGCACTTGGGGGCGCTGGTGCCTGGGTGCGGTGGGATATGCCCAGATGGGGCAGACCTGTCTTGGAGCTGCAAGGGGCCCAGCACCCCTTTGACCATGTGTAAGGGGTGCCAGCTGCAACGTCAGAGAGTGAAGGATGTAGCCCAAGACCAAGGTCTTGGAGGTCTGGGCTGAAATATAAATCAGAGCCACGTGACACCCACGAGGAGAGCCCATTGCTCTCAGCAGCCCAGGCACATCTGGAGCCGGATAAGATACAGGGCGCAGTGGCCTGGGCCTCAACTGCTCCCAGTTTCCCCTTTCCAAGAGACCATGCACGCGGAGGCTGATGGCAGGGCGCCCTGTAGGCCAGCGTCCCAGCACTGCAGTGCCCAGGTGTACCCAGTGTGTCACAGACGCTGCTTTCTGAGTCCCCCTGGGGTCATAGGCTGGCCTTGGGGAAGCCCCCTCCAGCTCGGAGTCCCCAGTGGGGTTCCCCGAGGCTGGAGCGAGGCTCTTGTGGTAGCCAGGCATGACAGGATGGCCCAAGAGGAAGGAGGAGTCAGTCCCGGAGGGGCCGTGTGTGCAGGGTCCTGATGCAGGCGGAAGGTGTGGGCAGCATGCTGGCAGCCACCCTCAGGATTGGGGGGAGAGGAGGGGCCAGGAGACTCCGTGCAGAGCAAGAGACTGCCCCGTAATGGAGATGCCGGTGCAAGGCTTAGAAATGAAAGCTGGATGGAGCCAGCTGTGGTGATGGCACGTGTGTACAGGCCAGCACTCTTGGAGGCTAAAGCAAGAGTTCAAGTTCAAATCCAGCCTGGGCAACTTGGCACTTTACTGAGACCCAGACTTAGAACATACAAAGAAATAGATTTAAAGCTCACGTGAAGGCCCTGAGGTTAACTCTCAGTACTGCAAAAAGGCCAGGAGGGAAGGTTTGGCTGCCCAGCTCTGCAGGCAGCAAGGCCTGAGTGTCTTTTTGCCTCCTGTGGGACCTTAGCCAGACCAGACTCCCAAGCCGCCGGCTGCCACAGCCTTTCCGCAGCCGTCCCCTGGGGGAGTGCTTTCTGGTGACAAGAGTGCTGAGGACTGAGACGGTTTCTGTGGCCACCTTCATGGAGGGCCCTGGTTCAGCAGCCTACTGCATGTCTCCTGCAGAGGAATCCCTGGCCCCCTGGACTGCAGGGGCAGGCACACAGGCAGATGCCACTGTCTTCTGTGCTGTGTCACTGCCCTTCTGGTTGCTGAGACACAATGCCCTAAACTTAGAGGACGGAAGGTGGGCTCCCCTCACATCTCAGGAAGCTCGTGGTCAGCAGCAAGGTGGGAGGGTCTGGTAGGGGACACCTGCTCACATCACGGTGGCCAGGATGCAGAAAGAGAGGAGCCCGGGGAGGACAAGGCATTGCTGGTCATGCTCCCAGTGACCTGCCTTTTCTGGCCAGACCCCACCTCCTACTACAAACCCAGCCCCGCTTCTGAGCACAGGAGGTGTGCGGGGGATGCCCAGATGCGATGCATAGCAGCTGCGTAGATGGGACAGAAAGGGAAGGATTTTGTTTGTTTGTTTGTCTGTTTGGCTAGCTCAGGCTGCCTTAAGAGCAGGTCTGAGGATCAAACCGCCAACCCCTGTGCCTGACTGGATTACCCACACAGGCACTTAAACCACTGAGCTAACCCACAAGCTCCCAAGAAACGGCTGGCCCTCTTGTGACCACAAGGACAGAAAAGAATGGGGTCGCAATCAGGAATTCACATGGCTGGGAATTGGCTGCTAGTAGAAGAGCACAAACCCCACCCTAACACGCTCTGGGGAGCTCTTGTTGCACTGGCCAGTGGGCACCCGGGGCCCAGTGTCCTGACAACGCTGCAGCCTCTGCCCACAGTGGCCCTGTGTAAATGGCGACATCCTGCATTCCAAGGAGAAACGGATCATTCACAAATTCTGTCTGCCTTTTCAACCCCTGGAAGCTGAGGGATTGAGATGTGGCTCACACCAGGTAGACCACACACATCGGATACACTCCCAGGATGCACTAGCCCCTTTGAGGTCACACTGCTAGTGACCCTGCCCTGGCAGCTGCTGGCAGCCCACTGGCATAAGACTCCCACCACCAGCTCTGAGCTCACTGCTGTTTTTGCACCCAGAGGTGCAGCTGGGGTGGGAGGGTCACCCTCTCTAACGTAGCAAAAAATTCAATTGCTGGGAAACCCACTGGCAAGAGACCCCCAAGGCCCTGGGCCACCAGCTGGCCAAGACGCCGCACGGGGAGCTCTTTTGCGATATGGACACAGGAACACACCTTGTGTGTAGGCCAAAAAGCCCATGGAGTGCTTGGCCAGCTGGGCAGACATCAGATCCAGTGCTCAAAGGAGCACCTGAAGGGGGCCACTAAAAGACAGTAGGCAGGGCCACAGAACAGTGGGGACCTTCCACCCACCATGGTGGAGGCCTCCTCTCTCTGCACCTGGCAGTCAGTCCTGGAGGATCAGAGGCCTGAACAGAGCTTCGGGAGAGGAGCGGGGAACAGGGAGCACTCAGGAGAGCTGTGGGTGGGGCCTGGCTTACAGCTGATCCGAAGTGGAGCCGAGCAGGTGACGCTAGCCCCAGGGAGCTGCCGCAAAGATAGAGTAACCTTGGCAGAGAAGACTGACACAGGGACAGGGACCTTGACAAAGCAGTTGCTCACAGGCTCAGACCAAAAACCCTGACAATTAAGCCACTTCTGGTGGGAGGCTTTAGGTCAGAACCCAGCACTTAGTCCATGTGTACCCTGCCCACTGTTTCACAGGCCACTTCCATCCACATGGTTTTCCTAGGGGCCACACACTTGTCTGAGTCACAGTTTTGGTAAAACCCACACATTCACCTGAGCAAAATGAGCAGAAACAGATCCTTCTCAGGGTGTCTTGGAGCGGGGCAAAGGTCCAGCAAGGAGACCAAAGAAGACACAAAGGTTTAACGAAAAGCAGGGCGCGTTTAGGATAGTCCTGCTCCGGTCACGAGCTCAGTTCCACAAGTGCTTCCCTTTTCCAGCCCTGCTTCACGTAATGCGTGGTGAACGGCCACCCCGGGAGGCCACCAAACCTCTAAGACGGCTCTGTCACACAGAGACCAAGGATCCTACATTAAATGATGAGCCTTTGGAGTTTCTCAAAAGCAAAAACTGTAAACGCAAAGAACCAAGTCAGTCACGGAAGGACCCTAGCTCACCCATGGGGCAGGAGGGACGTTCCTAGTGGCTGACGGCAGAGCTGAAGCCAAGAGGCGCCTGGCTGCTGGGGAGCTCCTCGCTGCCGTGGAGCCTGTTTGCAGGGAACCTTGAGCGAGGCTCGAAGGGGCAGACAAAGGGCCTGCCTCGAAAGTCAGTCTGGAGCCCCAGGAGTGACAAGGGGCACTTAGGGACTTACAACAGGTTGTAAGCACTAGCAGAGGTTCCGGAAGACGCCGGGCCGGGCTGCCTTCTGCCAGCTGGTGTGTGGCCACCTGCCTCAGCTCTGGAGCAGGCTCATCCATTCCTTCCCAGCCGCCGAGATCCCCAGGCTGAAGGAAAGCAAGACGCTGTGAGACGCCAGACGAGCAGACGTCTGTGCTCGGAGAGGCTCGACGGCATGAGATCACAAATACTTCTGGCTTTAAAAGTATGTTTGAGACGACCTCCCGTCTCCATATGTTCTGAATTAGGGCGAAGTATCCTGAGAGTGCCCCCCCAAGCACTGAGAAGCCTGCCACTCTCTCCAGCATCCTGTCTTTGTGAGGCAAGTTTCCTACAAGGGCAGCAACCCCAGGGAACTGAAGAGTAGACTGGACGAGCAAGCACTTTGGGTGTCACCAGCTCCATTCCCCCGGGGCAGGGGGCAAACCAGCTCAGGGCTCCCACTCATTCTGCACTAGGGTGAGCTGTACAGGTACTGCCTTATAACTTAATAGTAATAGAAATAAAGAGCACAGTGAATGCGATGTGCTCCAACTGCCCCAAGCCATCACCCACCTCTGCCCTGACGCACAGAGCTAGCCTCCATGAGACCAGTCCCTTGGGCCACAAGAGCGGGTGGGCACCACTGGTCTATGACAGAATTCCATGCTGCAGCTGCAGGAAGCAAGCCCCGGGTTTCCCAGGAGAGCGCGTCATTCAGGGACTGTGCATGCCTTTGCAGGTGACCTAGGGATAAAATTGACCCCTCCACAGAGCATCTCCTGTGGAGGACCTGAGCTTGAGCAGCCGCTCTCGGACTGTGAGGCTGTACGGCTTGAAATCTACTTAAAGGAAGGAAAAGAAGATTCTTAGCCTGCCATCCCTGCCACGTGGAGAGGCTGTGGGCCACGTGCACGTCCCCCTCTCAGGCGCCCTCTGCATCTTCTACAGTCACTGCTGCTCAGACCAGACACCCACCTGTCATCAGGACCGTGTGACCATGACCATGGGTGGCTGTGTCCAGGGGAGGATCTCACCTAAGAAAAGCAGAGCAAGAGGTCCCCCAGCCCCCAATGGGACCCAGAGCCACTGCCTGGAGCCCCTAAGAGTGGACCCCCTCAGGGAAGCTCCCCATGGCAGGGGCTAGTGGGCAGACACACTACAGCAACCCTCAGGGGGAGCAGGAGCCCTCACTCTCCCTGCAGGAGCCCTTGGGCTGGAGGGGGTGGCATCACCGGGGTGGGGCTCAGAGCAAGGGGTTTGCAGGTGCTTGCCTTTCAGACGCTGCCCCCTGGGGCCTGGGTGGTGCTAGCCTCTTCACCTCTGCTCTGTCTGCACCAGAGCTGCCTGAGCCCTCCTTTCTACTGGCCAACCCTTTGGTCAAGTGGGGTCATTAGTCCTCTATGGATTTTATAACCACCTAACTCCCAGAGGACTCTCTGACCGCTTAAACCTAACTTTTCTCTGTAACACCCAGGAACTGGTAATGTGAATTATTATGTTTACAGTGAAAAACAAAGTCCTTGTAGTTGTGTGAGCCAGCGTCCCATCGCTGTGAGAAATCAACTCAAAGGGGAAAGGTTCCCTGCGGCTCCTGGCTCAGCCCATTCAGCGTTGTCTGGCTCCAGGCTTCTAGGCATGTCCTGAGGGCGGTGGTCTCCATGGGCAGCTTAGGGCAGCCCGACGCTTCTCACCCTAGGATAGCCAGGAATCCAGGAGAGGCAGGCAGGGGCCAGGACCCCCAGGCCCCATCCGGCTGGCACCTAAGTGCTTCCTCCTTGGAGCCCCAGGTCCTGAGGGCCCAGCACCTCCGAATGACCACCTTGTGCTGCGGGGAGGAAGCCTTAACTAGAGAAGCCTCTGAGGCACAGTCCAGATGCAAAACATAGCAGCTGGAGAGGAACTGCACCTGTAAGGGGGAGGAGTGGGAGAGAGGGCGATGGGGCCAGAGACCGCCAGGAAACCAGGTCCTGTCACGACGCCTCCGAGGCCAACCATGCAGAGCGCTCGAGAAGATACCACTTCCCCTGTGGGCGTGCCAGCCACCAGAGGACCCATTATGCCTATGGCTAGATAGAAAAATCCATCTTCCCCTCACAAATTCAACACACTGAGCTGGTTACCTAGTGTCCCGTGAGACCAAGAATAATCAGAAGGAAAATTCTGGTGTAAGAATATAAGGCTACATCCCAGGTCACAAAACTGAGGACTGTGCTTTCCCCATGAATCTCTGAAGAGGAAGCAGAACTCACTGTGGTCAGGGTGTGGCCCCTCCCTCGGAGCCAGGACGCAGAACAGCCCCCAGAGCCGCTGCCCCCCCCCCCCCCGCTTCCTTTCTCACACGCATGAGCCCCGGCTTCTCATCTCCCAGTGCCGTCTACATCAGGTGTGTGAGATTCAGCAGTGACAAGCTAAGCCACACAGATAATTTCATAAATAAACATGCCTGGTCTTTCTAGCAATATAAAGGTTCTTGGCTTGAAAAACATTTGACCTCTTCCCATGATAACTGTGAAGTCCATTCCCAGGGGTTTTGCCTTACACTCCTGCCGAGAGGGGATCTCATATTCCGTACCATAAAATCTTGACGTTTTATTGCTGTGCTGTAAAGTGCACTCTTAAGAAGTGGTCCAGAGCCTCAGAGTCTGTAGGACTCTCCCCTCCCTGCTGACGGCAGAAGTGCGAAAGCATCTGAGAGAGACAGTGGTACCGGCCGGGCCGAGCCCCTGACCTTCATCAGCAGAACTGCACTTAAGACAGATTGGCCGCGACAGCTTCCACATTCCCTCTGGCGGTGGCTCGCACCACTCGCTCCCGGAGCCCCAATATTTTGTCTACTCATTGCTAGACTTTGAACAATCCTCAAAGTCTCTGTTATATGCCAATAGGCTCTGGCTCCATGGCCATGGGGTGTAAAATAGGTCATTAAATAACTGTCTTCCCTAGCCAGCGTGGCCCTGTGAGGGGATCAAGGGCCCGCACACACCTGTGCGGACCCAAAGGAGCATCAAGCCCCAGGCACTGCTAGGCCCTGGAGGCTGACTTGAGTGGGAATGTGGAGGCCGTTTGCATTCCCAGGCAAAGCAACAAGAGGCAGGATGCGGGTCCCCAGGGCAGTGGGCCCCGAAGAGGGTGGGTGACAGCATCAGCCATGGACTCTTCTCGGCTTGGTTGGTGACAGGCCGGGTGTGTGTCTCCTGACCCTCAGCTGCTAGAAACAGAAGCCCTCTCAGTGAAAGCTTCTAAGGATGAAGATGGGGCAGGGACGATCCAGCATTTCCCCAAGCCCACAGGCAAAGCCACGGAGACTGCCAGGTGGCTGGCGTGACGGCCCAGGACACGATGGGCAGGCCTGGCCTGGCCTGGCAGGGAGAGCCCTGAGCGCTGGCCCTTTGAGCCTGCAGAGACGCATGGCTACGACCATATACTGCGCAAGCCCGGTGCACAGATTAGATACAGCAGCACTGTCGGGTCCTGCCTTCCCTTAGCATTACGTGGCAGGCTGAGTGTCCTGCCCTTACATGACCGTGAGAGCATGTCTCTGTCCACTCTGGCCCTTGTCAGAGTCTGTGCCTAAAGTTCCACCAAGGTCACAACAAATAAATGATAAATGTTTGAAGAAATAAGTACTCTTACCTTGATTTCAGTGTTACACAATGTGTTTTGCATCCAGATATCACATGATATTCCATAAATATATGCAATCTCTCTCTCTGTCTCTCTGTCTCTCTGTCTCTGTCTCTCTGTCTTTCTGTCTGTCTCTGTCTCTCTCTGTCTCTCTGTCTCTGTCTCTCTCTCTCTCTGTCTCTCTGTCACTCTCTCTGTCTCTCTGTCTTTTCCTGTGGTGCTAGGATTGAATTCAGGGCATTTCCTCTGAGCTGCATCTTCAGAACTTTTGATATTTTGCTTTGTTTTGTTTTGTCTTGTTTGGAGTCAGGGTTTCCCTAAGTCACTGAGTTGCCCAAACTGGGCTTGAATTTTTTATCCTCCTGCCTCAGCCTCGCAGAGTTCTGGGATTATAAACATGGACCGCCGCACATGGAGTGTACAAGTTGTACTACTTATGAAGTGACCTAACGCACATGACCCAGTTCCCCAGAGCCCCACACCCGCCCTCCCCAGCCCTTACCTCCTGTGGGTGGGGCATGTGCCTGAGAGGATGGGCTTTGCACTCCTGGGTCCCGCAGTGCCTCTTAATCTAGCCTCTCCTTTGTGGCCAGCCTGGGGCCCTCGGCTCATCAGTAGCTGTGGCCAAGCTCTGCACTGTCACCTCAGCGGGGTGCAGGATGACAAATCATGCAGCTGGTCCCTACCCTCTCTGCCTCCTGCATGGGGCCTCGGCCTTCCCCAGGGAGCTCCGACCCACTTCTCTGGGCACCAGCTGTCACTGAACAAAGTGGTTTGTTGCACAGCAATTCAGAGTCCACAAGCACGGACCGCATCCTCCTGTCCCTCTGGATGGGCACCTGGACTAGGCCACACAGCCTGTGAGCTCCAGCCAGGCCCTGGGCCCTGGGCTTTCTGGTCCACCTCCCCTTCCTCGGCCTGGAGCAGCCTCCTTGGCACCCTCTGGCAGAGAAACCCTTACTCTGAGTTTGTGCTCCATGCATCACCTCGCGCAGAGAGATTTCCTGCTTCCCTCTGAGGTTCAGTAAAACCCTTACTACACCATGGTGTGGTGTGGTTGTTTTATTTTCCCATCTCCCACAGAGGACCTGCACTGCTAGGGGCAGGAACCCCGTTCTGGGGCACTCAACGCTTCCCTCAGGGGGACACACACTGAACAAATAGTTACTAACGCATAGCTGCACAGCCCCAAAGAGAGAGGCAAAGGCGTCTCGTAATCAGAGTTCTGGAATACTCTGAGACTCTCCATGACGGTCTCACCGCGAAGGGGAAACTTCCATCCCTAGTTCTCGTCCATAAACATCATCCCGGATTGACGCTGCTTTTCTTTAAGGTTCACACTGTTTATAGGAAATGTCACCTACCTTTTAGGCCCATGTAAACTTAATTCACACTGAAGCACAACTCCTCTTGAACATCACCATCTTGTTTGGGATTAAATCCGCTCCGCTCCATTCTAACCAAAAACAGATGGAACGAGGACGGCTAGTTTCCTCCAACAATTTGGTCCGACAGCGTAAAGGACCCAAGAGATGGTCCAAATGTTACAGGATAATTCCTGGGTCAAAGCTAGTGGGGGGCTGGGGAGATAGCTCAGCCGTCTAAGTGCCTTCCTGGCAAGCACAGGGACCCAGGTTTGATCTCTGGTTCCACATGCCATGCCAGCCCCAGAACCCTGTGCACACTGTACTGGCCACCAAAACCAGGTGTGGTAGTGCATGCGTGTAAACCCGGAGCTGGGGAAGCTAAGGAGGATGACTGCAAGTCTGAGCTGCATAGCCAGACCCTGTATCAAATTCAATCAATTTTCTAAAACAATTTTTTATAAAAAGCTAGTTGGGCAGCATGTCTCCGTGTGAAGAGGTACAGCTGTCCCAAACATGGCGGCATCCTCTACCACAGCTGCAGCGCTGAGTGGCAGCATGAAGGTGGCCCTAGAAGGCTTCCACATCCTATGCACACACTGACACCACGTCTCCAGGGCATCCTCCTGCTGGGCTGCAAGGCTGTGTCCCATCAAGCTCCTCTGCGTGGCACTGCAGGTTAGCACGGGGTGCTCAGACAAGGCTGCCTCCTGTGGGCAGTGGGCAGGGGGTGCAGCTGTACCTCACCTGCTGGGCAGTGCACAGGCGGCTTTCGGAGCTGCGGTCACAGCTACAGGGTGTGCTGTTGCTGCTCAGTGCCGGCCGACAGACAAGCAGCTTGTGGATGGCCGGCCATGTGCCCTGGCTGGCCTTGTCCACCTGATTGACACCCCGAGACTTCCGGCTCTTCCCCAAAACTGACCACGAAGGTCAGTGTTTAAAATCAATTCAGGACATCACCGAGGCAGCCACAACCGTGCAACTAAAGGCACTCAGCAGGAGAACTTCCAGAGCTGCCCCAGAAGAGGCAAGAACGATGGGGTGACAGGTGTGCTCAAAGCCAGGGGCAGCACTGGCGGGGGGGGGCGACTCATGGCAGCACGCCTTTCACTGTATTGATTTTCCTTTGATTTATATTCTCACCGTACTTGCTGGGCACACCTCCTGAGCATTCCCAATGCAGCTGACCACACACCAGCCACAGTGCCACGGGGAGGAACTGGGAAGAGCCCAGCAGCACCCTCAGTCACCAGCCATGCTGGGCTGACTGGAGCACACTTCCACTGGACCCTAATTTCACCACCAAGAGCTTCCAAGGAACCCCCTCTTCTTAGGCACATATCTGTGCTACAGGTGCTAGGCCCTGCTGAGTGAGGTCAGCAGAGCACTGAGCCGCGCAGGACACAGGGCAGCGCCTGGCATCCCTGTGCCAGGACACAGCTGCCGAGGACCAGCACGGGAGCTGTGAACAATTAAATGCAAATAGGGCTCTTCCTGTGGTCAGGGGACCACGTCATCTTGATGTGGATGCCCAGGGCTAAGCAGGAGAGAAAGCATGGAATCCCAGATATTTACTACTTAAAATGGTTCAGAAATCTGAAGTGAGTCCCAGGAGTGTGTGTGAGGAGACGTTGCACTTTCCAGATGGCTTGTGGAAAGAGAACTGCCTAGAAACCTCTGGGATTAGCGCCTAGCTCTGGCATTCCTCTGCTGCAGTAGTGCTTTTGCAGCAGAAGTAGGAAGGGCTGAAAGCTAAGAAGCTTTAGGATGTAAAGTAAACTTACTTTTAAGAAATTTCAACAAATTTTATGCCCCTAAAAGAGAAAAAAAATTTACTTCAGAAAGGAAGAGGAAAATATACACTTTCTAGAGAGAAGCTGCAGAGACGTGTCCCGTGCTAACACCTTTTACACATCAATTTGGGGAGAGACTTTTGAAAAAGGCCAAGGTCAATAAAGACAGAGCAGAGGCTGAGCAGAGATAGGGGATGAACGTAGCCGGGGTCCCCCACGAGCAGCTGTGCAGCTGCATTTCCCCCCTTTGTCCGGGCTTAGAGCTCACCCCAAGGTAGGGTCACCTATGACTGGCACCTGGGTACCCAGGACCTAGTCATCTGCAGTGCATGCTCTGCCATCAGACGGTGTAGTCCTCTGCAAAGGTAGAGAAATGCCACGGAGCAGAGCAAACTCATGCGGAACTGATTTGCAGCGAAGACTCCGGTGTAATTGCTGGGGAAGGAGTCGTGCCGTACACGGAATTGGAAACATTTGGATCATCGAGCTTAAAAAATAAAATTTGCTCTGGTTTGGAAATGGTTTGAGTGTGAGTCAACAAACTGGCTTTTACACATAAACAAATACTACTCAGCAATAAAATGGAACAAACTACGGTATGGACAGCGACGAAGATAAGCCTCAAAGTCACACTGAGGTGAAGGAAGGTGCGCTGCTGGCTCAGTCTCCCTAGGGACCTAGCATCTGAGAGCCCCAGAGGGATTCCTATAGCACGGCCTGTCCAGACCTCCTCAGTCTGCAGTTCCCACCTCTCCAGAGCTGTGCTGTGGCTTCCACTGACTTTCTACAGCCAGCGCGTCCACTGCACAAGCACTCCCGTGGCCGGGCCTCGCTTACCTCCCTGCCTCCAGGAGGCAGAACGAGCCCTGGCCGTCCAGCCAGATCATTTCCATGCTCTTATCGTGGCTCCATCCTCGAGGGCCAGAGGGCCCGCTCTGTAGATTGGGGGCTGGGCGCACGTCTTACCATCCCTCTAAGATCGGGGCCGAGGGCCACACCCAGAGGGCACACACAGCTTTCCCTCCGCTATAGACAGAGCTCAGCCTTTGATATGGACAAGCCCCTTTGACCACACTTTTGCCATTTCAGATTGTGAAAAGATGTCATCGCTGCCTGGCTTTTTGTTTTGGAAATTTGCGTCTTCTGCTTTTCTTCTCAGAAGACAACTCAAGCTCCTGTTACACCGTTACACCGAAGTGTGCACTTAATCAAGCCAAGGCTCACAGCTGTGCGAGATTCGCAGCACATTCCCCAGAGGCAAAACCCCGCGCGAGGTGCCGGCTGCGGTCCGCCCTGCACTAGGGAAGAAGAGGCTATGTGTATCTCTCTTCATGCCGAGGAAAAACTCTAAAGGGAGGCTTCTGAACTCAAACCTGCTAAGAGTTGTTCTCAGAAGTGTTTATGAAACAAGCATTCTTAGATTACCTGCTTTCAACATAAACACTGCCCTTAGTCTCACTTATTTTCCTAGCCTGGCACCATAGAATATGTGATCTGAAAAATCTCATTGCTTAAAAGGATACGTTTGTTTGCTTGAAAGAGCATGAATTTGCATTTAAAAAGAAAAAAGCTAAATTTGATAAGGAAATTATGCCTGTCTTGGGAAAACACAGAAAATAAGAAGTGTGGTGAGCACTCTGATATAAATTATTTTGCATTTTCCTCTTTCCTGTTCTCTGCAGCAAATTACTGTCTTTGAGTCACAAGTAATAGCAGCAAAAACCTACAAACATAGACCTCAAAGCAGGGGAGGCAGGCTGTGCAGGTTCCACTGTGTCCAGAGAGCACCACTGACCTGTGGTGTCCATGCTGGGTGGGACATGCAGGTCAGAGAAGCTGTAGCCTTAGGCTGGGGCCGGACAGGATGTCGGAGGAGAGGTGGGCGTTGGCAGGCTGTGTGGTGGCGGCATTCGGGGCACCAAAGCAGAGACGATATTTCTGGGGACTGACTGAGATGAAGTTCTGGGATCCAGTCAAGACATGGTACAATCAAAACAGCCTGGAATGCTGGGAAGGCGACGTCAGGAGAAGTGCTGAGCGGCTCCCAGGGGCTGCTCAGTGAGGGCTGGAGCTGGCTCCGCGAGCCTGCGAGGTGTGACTGACCAGAACATAAGATCACTACTTAACTTTATAAAAAATGCGCTACATTAGGAAACACATTCCCATTAATCCCTCGCTGAATAGGCTCACTCACTTTGAACACATCCATCGCTCTTGCCACCCTCCTGTGTGTGTGTGTGTGTGTGTGTGTGACTGGCTCAACCCACTATGGGGGAAGGGCTGGCATGGCATGGGGTGCCAGGGATTGAACTGCAGTCCCTGAGCTTGCCTAAGCTTGCCTAAGCTGGCACTTTAGGCGCTGAGCCATCTCGCCAGCCCTCTTGCCACCCCTTCTGAAGTAGGTCTGGAAGTCCGCCTTCTTCACTGACGATCAATACACTGGAAACAGCAGAATGGCTGTCCTACTGCAGGAGCACTCTGGCTCACGCAACTCTAATCCGGTTCAGGGTGTTTATCTGTGAGTGGCGTCACCTGAACAGCAATGCCACTCTCGAGAGGAAACTCAATACATGTACAGCCATCTCTCAGTGAGCTATAGGCAGGAGTCGTGGAGAGGGACCATCTCAGGGAAAGGGGTCTTACAGCTAAGGAGTGACATGTTCCGGGGACCCAGAAGACTTGGACAAATGAGTTGTCCGGCTGCACCACTTGAGTGGGCAGTGGCTGCGCGTGACTGACGTGGCCTTCCAGGAAGCATGGACAGCCAGGCCATAGGCTGTGGCAGAAAACACAGCTCTTGAAGGTCCCACTCTGTGGCAAGGAGCAAGACTTCTCATGTGAAGTGTTTCCAGTCAGAGGCCTGGCACATGACCAAGAAACTCAGCAAGGGTGCAAATGGGAAGCTGAGAGAAGTTAAAGAGAATAGTGCAGTATATGAAAGAGCCGTCCAATAAAGAGATACAGATTTTGAAAAAAAAAAAAAAAAAAAAGACCTCAGTGGAAATTCACAAGAAACAGTATCAGGGCTTAAAGGCAAAGTGTATTAATGCTCACATTTAGGTAGTGACTTAAAAAAATGAGAAAGAGTGAACAGAATATGTAAGAGCTATGGCCTAAAGTTGAAAGACGAAGCCTACAAACCGTAACTGAAGGATGTCACGCCTCTATCTTTGATTCTGATAAGCTATTAGAAGGGCAACAGTACACAACGTACCAACTATTGTAACTGCCCTGATAACCTGCGTTGAACCTTGACTTCATTGTTGTGTTTCTCTTTGATTAAAAGGAAAGAAAAACTGGGATGGAGGAAAGGGCAGAAAAAGAGATACACAAAAGGTTGTATTATTAGTATCTATTGGTTGATTGAAATTTTTAAAGGTTTAATTGTCTGATCTGTCTTGTATACCTATATATCTGGTAATCTGAGTAACAAATTTGATGATAACGACAGGCAATGTAACAATCATTTTTAACTTCCTATTTTTGTTTTGAAATTCAGTATCTTTTTTATTGTTCTTTGTTGCTTTGCTTTCATCTTTGTTCTGGTTTTCTGTTTTTGTCACTTTCTCTTTAAAATATGTTTTATGGGCTGGCCAAATAGCTCAGCAAATTAAAACACCCACAAGCAGGTGCAAGAGCTAGGAGTTTGATCCCAGGGCATGCTTAGAGGGCAACTGACACTGGGTGTGGTGGCACACGCCCATTATTCCAGCTCTTGGAAAGCTGTAAACTGCTGGCTCACTATGAGTCCGATCCAGTACTGAGACCCTGAACACCCTGTAGACCCTTCCATAAATAAATAAATAAATAAATAAATATTTTTTATAGCATTGAAGGAGACATAAACACTTTCCAAGTTAAGAATAATGGAATTCATAATAGCTAAACCAGTACTATAGAAAATGTTTAAATAAATTCTACACACAGAAGACGTGTAACACAATCACAAGAGCATGACTACATCTTACTGAAAAGATAAGCAGATGAATGTCACAAAAGAATCAATCATTATTAATCCAATACATGATCAAACTTCTAAGATGAATAAGAAAAAAAAAGCATAGACTACAAGAAACGACCAGGAAAAAAAAAAAAAAAATGTAAGAATTACTATCGTTACTGTCATATTCTTTAAATTATAACCCTGAGTCTAAATGGCCTTGATTTGCTAATCAAAAGCTCAAGGCTGACTGGATTAAATAGGGCCTAACAGTTTGCCATCTTCAAGAAACCCATTTCACCAGTAAAGATATCCACACATTGAAGTTATAAGAAGGGAAAATCGTATTCCAAGAAGATAGAATCCTAAAAATGTAGAAGCCGCATAATCATACCTGACAAAACAGACTTCAAGGAGAGATAAAGAAGATCATGATGTATTGATGAATGAACTCCACTTAGAGGATATAACAGATATATATATATATATATATATATATATATATATATATATATGCACAGAATGTAGGCAAACTTGATTTCATTAAATCAACACTGTTGGACTTAAAGAGAGGACTAGGTCCCAACATAATAATAGTGAGTGACTTCAATGCTTAATTTCATCAATAGCTAGAATATCCAGATTAAAAAATCAAACAAGGAACAGAAAGCTATACTATAAATCAGATGGTTTTGAGAATTTGCAGAATATTTTATCCAACAACTGCAAAATACACGTTCTTTTTAGAAACTCATGTAATTTTCTCCAAAATAGATATCTTGGGTCCTAAAGCAAGTCTTAACAAATGTTGAAATAATTTACTGCATCTAATCAGATCACAGTAGTATCAAACTAGAAACAAATAGCAACAAAACTATACAAATATGTGGACATTGGGGAGCTGGGGAGATAGCTCTGAGGCACAAGTGCCTGCTGGGTAAGTGCAAGGTCCTGAGTTTGAACCCTGGTCCCACAAAAAAAAAAAAAAAAAATGTGGACACTGAACAATGTATTTTCCAAGAAGCAGATCATTGCAGAGGCCAAAGAATTTCAGAATCCAATGAAAATGGAAACATAGCATACCAGAACCTGAGGGATACAGATAACATGGTTCTACTAAGATCTCTTTATGGTGTAGAAAATTTATTTTAATAACATACAAGAAACTATATAAGTAGCAGAGAAAATACACACATACTTTTTTTTTTTTAAATGTGTATTTGGTACAGGATCTTGCTATGCAGCTTGGATGCATTGATCCTCGCATCTCAGCCTCCCCAACACTGGGATATAGGTGTGCATCACCACAGCTGGTTTTGGGGCCAGCATGGTGTGCCCAGGATTCCAGAGCATCATGGCATGCAATATTGGGAATTGAACCCTGGTCCTTGTGCTTACTATGCAAGCACTTAGACTGTTGAGCTATCCCCTCAACCCCACACGCATTCTAAATAGAGAATTTTATGAGTGCCAATATGAAAAAATCAGAAACATCCCAAATTAATATCTAGTGTTATACCTTAATGTCTTACAAAAACAAAAGCATGTCAAACTCAAAATCAGTAGAAGAAAAAAAATGTAAAGATCAGAGCCAAAGTAAACGGAAACTAAAATAACAATATACAGAATAAATGAAACTAAGAATTGGTTGATAATGCAGACAAGATTGATAGATCCTTTGCCAAATTAATCAAAAAAAAAAAAAAGAAAGAAAAAAGAAAGGAGCAAAGACACAGATAAGAACAAATAGGACCCAAAGAGAGACAAAAAGGGAGACCTTGTGGAAATTCAGGGATCACTAACAAACATTCTAAAAACTGTTATTCTCCAAATTTAAAAATCTAGGATAGGCAAAGTTCTATGGCCTAATAAAATTGAACAAAGGGATATAAAAATCCTAAACATGTCCATGATAAGCAGTGAGATTTTAAGCAGTAGTGAAAACTCTCCCAACAAAACCCAAGTCACATAAATCAACTGCTGAATTTTACCAGAATTTTGAAGAACTAACAGTAATGCACTTTGAACTATTCCATATGACAGAAAGGGAAAAACCTTTCAAATTCACCTTTCAAGGTCAACATTAGCCCCAATATTAATGAAAACCTGATGAGATAGCAACAGCAGAAGAGACCAGCATCCTTGGCCATCATGCAGCGTTCCTCAATAAAACCTTTGCAAGCTGAATTCAATAACATACTCAAAGATCATATCCTTCAGTCAAGTCAGAATCGCTTCAGGGATTGTGACAATGGCTCAGCGTATTTGAGTCAGTGGTATAATACAGCACATAAATGAGATCAAGGATAAAAAGTCATGATCATTTCAGCAGAAAAGGCTTGGCGTTTGCTACATTTTCATGAAGAAAACCCCCAAGAAACTTGATATAAGAGGATCATACTTCAACATAAGACTATAGACACTAAACTCATATTGTTTTAGTGGATGGGGAAGGATCAAATAGTTCCCCTTGAATTAGGAACGAGACAAAGCTCTGCAGACTCCCCAGTCTTACTTGGTACTATACTTACAAGTTAGAACCAAACAGAATTACGTTGATGCTCTACTCCCTAAAATGAATGCAAACTTCATATAATGCAAGCATGTACTAACAAAATAAAACAAATTTTACCTACAACAACCAGGCAAGAGAAGGAAACAAAAGGAATACATACTGCGTGAAGTCAAATTATCCTTGTCTGCAGATGATATAATCTTATAATTAGAAAACCCTGAAGATTCCATGAAAGACTTTTGGCTCGATAAATAAATTTGATAGAGTAGCAAGACGTCAAATACACCTAAAAAGGTCAAATACTTTTCTGTATACTGATTAACAGCTTGCCGAGAAAGAAAAATTGGAAAAACAGTTCCATCCACAACATGTTCCAAAATAATGCCTAGGAAGAAACCTAGGAGCAAGGAGGTGGGAAGTCCTTTGGATGAAAATTATGACACACTAAAGAAAGATGTTGAAGGAGACTCAGGAACATCAAAAGACTGCCAGCCCGCCTGGATTGGGCTAAGTGATAATCGTTACCAACTCATTACAGAAAATAGCCTGCAGATTCAAAGGCTTGACCTCAGAACCAGAGAAACAAAATCCTCAAGTTCACGTGGAACCACAGAGAGAACCCATAGCAACTGGGAGGGAAAAAAGCCACAGAATGTGGTTTCAAAATAAACTGCAAAGCCATGCTAACAGAGACAGCATGGTGTTGGCATGGAAACAGACACGTAGACTAACGGACAAGCACAGAGGACCAGGAGTGAGCTCCAGCGCAAGGCCATGCAGCTGTTGACGGAGGAGCCAGCGACGCATCCTGGAGACACAACTGCCTCCTCTGCAAGTGCTTCAGGGAAAGCCTGACATCCCCTGCGGAAAGCTGGAGCCAGATCCCCATCTTCCACCCCACACAAAGATCAGCTCTAGATAAATCAAAGGCCTTAGCATAAAGCCTGGAACTTGGAACTTTCTAGAAGAAAACATGGCAGAAACATTTTAAGATGTAGGCACAGGCAATGCCTTCCTCAAGGGGATTCCAATACCTCAGGAGATCAAGTAAGAGAACGGATACATGGGACAACCCCACAGTACAGCATCCACACAGCGAAGGCAGGGATCAGCAGAGCGAAGAGAAAACCTGCAGAAACGGGGAAAATCTTGGCTGGTTTTTAAAAATCTATTTATTTATTTATTTGATACAGGGTCTTGCTATGGCACTCAGACTCATAGTGATCCACCTGCCTCAGCCTTCCCAGCACTGAGATTGCAGGTGTACGCCACCACACTGGGTTTCAGGGCTGGCACAGCACGTGGTACCAGGGATCAAACCTGGGTCCTTGCACTTGCCAGGCAGGGGCTTAGATCACCGAGCTATCTCCCCTGCCCCTTTGGATGTTTTTCTGACAGATTGTTAAAACACAGAATATTTAGCGAACTCAAAAGTTTATCACCAAAAAAACGCATGTGTCAACTTGTAAATTTATTGAACAGATGCTTCTCAAAATAATTACAAATAACCAACAAATGTATGAAAGATTTCAACATCTTTAGGGAAATGCAGAGCAAAATTACACTGAGATTCTACCTCATTCCATTCTGAATGGTCATCAGCAAAGGAAAAAATGACAAATATTGGCAAGAGTAAAAAGAACAAAAGGGACCTTCTATGCTATTGGCGGAGCCGGCCGTGAGAACCACCATTGCAGAAAGCAGTATGAAAGTTTCCCAACTAGCTAAAACCAGATCTGTCACGCAGTCCAGTGACCCCGAGTCGTCCACACAGAGAAGAGACACATGCGCTGTTCCCAAGAGGTAAGCGGTGGCATCAGCCTAGGTACCCAGCAGCAGCACAAAGGACAGGGCCAGTGTGGTGAGCGTACGCACGTTGGAACCGCAGTCAGGGAAGAAGCAAAGTGAAACCGTCTCTCCTGCCAGGAAACAGATGACCTGCAGATCGCCACACAAAGTGAAGCAAGCCAGACCCAACAGACAAGCACCATGTGCTCTCTTCTGTTTGTAGAAACTTTAAAATAAAATGAAAATGTGATCTAAAAGTTGACATGGGGCTATTAAGGAAGGGAAAAGAGACCCTGAGAGGGGTAGAGAGGGCAGGACAGGAAGGCGTGCCGGGAGGCAGACACAATTAGAACATGATGTACGCATGCACGGCCATGCCACGGGAAAGCTCATTCGTTTACGAAATTAGGCATTAATTTTTGCAATAAAAGCCCCTTCTGCTCACACATTAAGGTTCTAATTAAGAAAGCACAGACGGCCAAGGGCACGGAGACTGATGGGCCCTTCCTGAGGCTCAGGCTCGGCCTGGCCTGTTTGTTCCGATTAGCAGCCTCCTGTTTCGCACTCTGACACCGGGGACAGGATCCTCCTCCTGCTGGCTGTCTCCACGGGCCACCACACCTGGCCGAGGCGGGCTGCAGTGCCACTTGTGCCAGGTGGGCACATTACAGAAGCAAGCCACAGATTCATGCTATCAGTAGGTGGTGCGGGGACCCCGTTCCTGGTGCTCCGGGATCTGGACTTGGGTAGCAGCATGCTTGCCACCGCGTACACAGCTGGCTACACTGTGCTTGGCCCGAACTGTGGTGCAAGATCTGGGCCAGGACACGGCAGCGGCCTCTGATGAGGAGACACAGGGCAGTCCTCACTGTGCCATTCATGAAGGGCCCGCAGCAAAGCCCTTGGTTTCACCTGTAAGTGCAGGTACACTGACCTGGGGGCGGCTGTGGTGTGGTGTGGTGGCGCTCTGTGTCTGAGGGTGCTGGACTACCAGCGGGCTGTCAGAATGTCCGGGGCCGTCTACTGCCATGGCCCAGTGGCTCAGGCACACTGCTGTCTGCGTCTGTGGTGACTCGCTACGCCCCCGCAAGGGGCTTTATGTGTTGCAAGGCATTTCCCTTAGAAGGTCATTACGGCTAACTTGTGATTACACTGGGAGATGAGGAAGAAGCGCCCATCACCCCCACTTTCCAGATAGGAAGAGCAGGCCTCAGATATGTTAAGTAAGCTGCTTGTTTTGACTCCCAAACTCAGCTCATTCCTCTAGAACCAGGTGACCAGGCAGAAGTGCAAGTCCCCAGCGCCCCCTCCCCTGGCACAAGACCGAGGGTTCACACTGACCACCAGCCAAGTTCAGGCATCCGCGGGGATCTCTTGGGGCCTGACACCAGACACCAGGCAGGGTGAGAGGAGCTGGGGAGGCCAGGGGTGGCTCAGGACCCAGCTCTTCTCCTGGTGTCTGTTGCTCTTGCTGGCCCAGCTTAGGAGCCCACAGGCCACTACACACACCTGTCCAGTGAAAGCTGCCGTGACACAGGAGTTAGAAAGAAGGGGCCAGGTCCTCCTGCCAAGGAGCCATGATGCTGCCCATGACAGCTCTGCCAGTCCTCTGTGTACCTCAGGCCAACTCTAGGGAATCAAGCGATTCTCTAAGCCCCACCTCAGACTTTCCACCCAAGAAGAGGACTGGAGAAGCCAGTGGCCCCATCACCTCCCAGAGGACTCACTCCTTCCATGCCTGAGCACTCACAGGATGCCCGGCCCCTCAGCCCAGATGGCCTGGTACCAAGGCCTGGCCGGAATCAGGTGCAGGAGGGCGGAACCCTGGGGACAGTCTTCCTGAAGGGCCCAGCTGGGTTGGCTCCACACTGCCCCCCTTGGGCGCTCTCCCACCCTGAGCTGCACCTTCCTGGCCTGCCAGCCTACTGCTGGGCCTTAACTACCCTGCTTGCAGCTATCACACTACTGAGCCAGGAAGGCAGCAAGTGACAAGGACGAGCCTCACGCCAGCTCCATATGGGCCCTCTTCTAGACCCCAGCCCAACCTCCTGCTGAGACGTAGCCTCTTGTCCTAGCACCCTAGGGAAGGCGAGAACACAGCATCGATGGCCTGCGAACAGGTCCCCAGATTTGCTGGGAAGATTCCTCTCTAGAGCCAGAAGAGCCTGAAATCTTAGGGAACTGAGAGTAACCAGAAATGCATCATTCTTCCACCCGAACAACAGGTGGATGAAGTTCCATGAATAACAATGGTAGGAAATCCTCAGCTGACTCCCAGCAAGCCTCGGTGGGTCGCCCGGAAGGAGAGTGGTGCGTGGGATTCCGGACCCCGGTCTCCTGTCAGCCTCATGGTCCCTTTTTAGATAGGATCCTAGATCCTTCCCAAGGAGGTACCTACACGGCTGCCGCCTATGGGGAGCTGGGAGCCCCAACTGCTAAGTTAGCCTCATTCTCCGTGGCACGAGGCACCAGGCAACACCAAGCCAAGCCTCAAGGATAGAGACACCAGCTCAGCCACACACACCGTTCTGTGGGGAGGTCTTGGCCTCCACCTGCAGTCCTCATGCGTCTGTGTCCGACATTCCCAGGGCCTCCTCCAGCCCCAGCAGAGGGAGGACGGAAGCCAGCCTCGGCCCTCCATCCCCTATCCTGTCCCGGCCAGCAGTAGGACAGCCAGAATCAGACTCTGCTGGGAACAGGTCCAAGGATTTTGTCTCAAGCCTCTGAGGCCTCGGGGCTTCCTGTAGCCCACTGACTCCTGGGGAAGCCAAGCAAGTCACCCACATCGTGGGTGGACCAGCAGGGGACCCACCAAGACCCAGTCCTCACAGTGATTCCAGCCAGGGAGCGCCCCCTGCCGCTCCTTACTGCCAGCTCCGCCCTGTGCTGGAGACGCAGGCAGGTGAGCAGCCCACCCTCGCAGGTCAGGTGAAGGGCTCAGCGGGTTGCCGGGGGGAAAGCCTGAGGCTAAACGCTGTGCGGCGGCGGATAGAGCAGATTAAACGGAATTCACCCCAGCACCAGGTCTGAGAGTCCAGCTACAGAGTCTGTAAGCATCAGGAAGCCGAGTGGCACTAGCGCCTGCCACCAGGACATCTGCCCATGGCTATCACAGAGCCAGAGCAGCTGAGGGCAAAGGGGGGGCTGGCCGCAGGGTGACCCTGACTGAGCCCCACCTGCCTGGCTCCCACTAAACCCAGAAGAAATGTAAACTTGAAGGTATATTCAGTTACTATTCAATTTTATGAAGCAGGTTATTTATACAACGCTTCATAAGTGCACTATGTAGAAGAAGATCTCTGACATCACTTTTGTGAAGGCCGCCACAGCCACCACCACCTGCAGCACTTGACCACGGGGACATGGAGGGTTCACTCACAAGGGGCCTCCTTTGCTGCAGTAGCCCTTCTCCGGGGCTGCCCACTGCGAGGCCGCTCCGGGTTTGGGGTCTTCATATCTCTTTCTCACGGACCCCACACCTCAAGAGCAGCCTTTCAGGGAGCAGCAGGGCGGGGCGGGGCGGGCAGCTGCGCTGTCTCTGCTCTCCCTGGAGCAGGCGGAGCCTTGGCACAGGCTGCAGACGCTCGGAGTGGACGAGCCTCTTCCAGGCTTCCCGGAAGGCCAGGTTCCCACTGCAGAGACAGCTGACTGGGGAAAACGCCGGTGCGGCTACAGGAAATGACCCCGCTCCTACAGGAAATGGGACATTGTTGTTTATAAGCGTTGGTCTCTTTGAATGGGATGTCTGATCACTGGGGAAAATGTGTGAGTTACCAGGCCGGCTCTCAGCCAGGAGGTCCTCAGGGGTACGTGTGAGACCCACTGGGGAGAAGGGCTAGACTTGAGACTGTGTCCTCAGCCCACACCAGTCACCGACTCCACTTTGCTGCAGTATACATTGCAAACGCCCACCGTCCTTCCACCATCTGTCCACCTACCGCCCACCTTCCGTCCCACCATCCATCCACCATCCACCCACCTACCACCCACCATCCCTCCCACGATCCATCCACCTACCGCCCACCTTCCGTCCCTCTGCCCATCCACCTACCCGTCTACCTCAGCACCCAGCTCAGGCACTTTCCCTGCACCGGCTCACAACCCCAATACGCACAACTTACAGAAGGGTTACTTAAGCTTGTGTCTACCGCTGTAGTCTGCGGGCTCCTGGAAGCGGCAACAAGGTGGAAGGGAACCGAGGGAACAGCCACTGATCCCAGGGCCAGGGTGGCCCAGCACAAAGGGAGAGCGAGGGTGGGAGACACCCACTTCCAGATCACAGCCGGGCGCCCCCCACACCAGGACTCGCTGAGAGCTCTGAGCCAATGAGCACAGCACCCCATGGACCAGTCGCCTTCCTCACACAGGAGAAGCGGGGGAAATCTCAGATGGAAGCCACAGTACCATTCATCAACTATTACCCAGGCGCAAGCCCCGGTGAATGGAAGCAAACCAAGCCCCTGCCCTCTAAGGAAGCAGACTCGGAATAAGTCAGAAATACAGAGGGCATCATTTCATGCCATGGCAGGTGCTCTGTGGAAGATAAGTTAGGGAACGTCAGCGGCAGAATGGCCAATGGCAGCAGGGAAAACTGCCAGTCTCTGGGTTTTTGCAATGCCTCTACTTCATTCCCACAAAGAGAGCCGATCCTAGGTGGATTCTCTGTGCTGCATCAGACTACTCAAGGCTGACAGTAAGGGGAGCGCCCAGCTTTTCTGTCGTTAGTGACAGTCACCACCGAGTGCCTTCCAAGTGCACACACTTACAGCCCGACCAAGAGCGCGCACCCGAGCACTTCCCGGGACTCCTCCGACTCCCTCTTCTTATTCGTCCCAGTCATTGGCACTTTAAAGCTGAAAGCTACTCTCTGAAGTAATGACAGTTATCTTCATTTATACTCTTTGGGACTGTCAGGGTTGTGTCCCTGACCCTGGTCCCTTCTGCTGTGTTCAATATCTTTTTTTTCTGCTAAGCTTGACCTTGGCTCCCTGAGCCACCCAATGACGGGGCCTCTCCTGGTCACCCAGGGGTGGTGCCTGTCACTCTGCAGCTGACAGCTGTCCCATGTGCTCAGCTGGGGCGGACCAGGAGCACCAAGCGGAGGAAGCTGCTGGTGTAGTCCCAGCCAGTGATGCATGGAAGTCAGAGGACGCACGTCACCTTCTTTGACCCGAGGTGGGGTAACTCTGTAGTCTGGGGCACCCTCAGTGGCATGAGCTCTGGCTCGCACCTGCTCGCACCTGCTGGCATGCGCACCTCGCCAGTGTCTTTCCTTTACCTGTCTCTCCCCCGCTCCCTTCCCAGTGCCACCCTGAGTCATTTCCCCAGGAATCTTCCTGGAGTCAACTCTGTGGTGTAGCATTCACTGTGGAGCCTGGTCCAAGGCAGAGCATGATGGGACCTCCACTACGTGGACTCAGAGCCCACCATTCTTCAGTGGCAAAGAGAGAAGTGAAAACAAAGGCTGCCAGTCTTGTTGCTGCCCACAGCCTGGCAGCACAGGAAAAGCCCCAGGATCGATGCTGCAAAGGGTGTTAGAATGTGGTTTGTGGACCACCAGACCAGCTGTGTGGATGCTAGTCACCTGGGCTGGGGCCCTCCTGCCAGGGGCTGCCTCAGCGTGAGACCCTCCTGTGGATCAGACCTAGTGACCAGCGGCAGAATCTGCTTGTCCTCGACCCAAGGCCGCAGGGGCCTGGTGTCAGCTCTGAGGACCTATGACAGAGAAAGCCACCAAGAGATCAGTTTCTAAGTAATCCAGGCAGCACTGGTCTAGAGCTTCCTTCCTTTTTCCTTCTAGTACTTCAGGGAGGGTGATAGCACTGCCAGAGCTCTGCTGGTAGCAGGAGGGTGGCTGGAGGGACAGGAAGAAGAGCTCTCAACTTCAGGAGCGATACAGCGACCGTGTCCTGACTCTGAGCCGACCAGTGAAGGCACAGCCCAGCCTGGGGGCAGTGAGCCCTGAAAGGCCACCAGAGCTGGGCACAGACACCTGGCTCCAAAGGCAGAGAGGAGTAAACAGAGCCTGCTAGGAAACTGTCCTGCTGCTGCTCTTCAAAGAAACATGCGTGTGCTGGAAGATGAGACAGCGGGAGCTTGCATGCCCTCACCTCTGGCCAGGACTGTGATGGCCACAGCCCTCTCGTCACCAGCTCTTGGCTGTCGCAGGCCCCGCGGCACCCAGCCCAGAGCCTGCAGGGAGCTTTCTGCCTTTCCACAGGGTCTCTCTCTCTCTCTCTCTCTCTCTCTCTCTCTCTCTCTCTCTCTCTCTGTCTCTGTGTCTGTCTCTCTCTCTCTGTCTGTCTCTGTCTGTCTTTCTGTCTCTCTGTCTCTCTCTGTCTCTCTGTCTCTCTGTCTCTCTGTCTCTCTCTGTCTGTCTCTGTGTCTGTCTCTCTCTCTCTCTCTCTGTCTCTGTCTGTCTTTCTGTCTCTCTGTCTCTCTGTCTCTCTGTCTCTCTCTCTCCCTCCCTCCCTCTCTCAACACTGGGTCTGACTATGCAGCTCAGACTTGTACTGATCTTCCTGTCTCAGCCTTCCCAGCACTGGGGTTACAGGCATGCGCCAGCACACCTGGTTCCTTGGCCCGTATGATGCTCCCAGTATTCTGGAGCTGCAAGGGTACCCGGGATTGAACCCAGGTCCTTGCAGTCACCAGGTAGGTGCTCAGACTGCTGAGCCATCTCCCCAGGCCTCTACTGGAAATTCTTACACAAATGGTCTGCTAATATTGAATGTCATCCTTTATCAGAACATAAACTGGCACATAACAACTTTTCCCCCTTACGAGAAATTCCCAGAAGTACAGATTATAATTAGTCTAGGTCACTTCCCCTGGAGAGAGGGACAGTTCTTCTATTTCCTCATCTCATTTACTAAGTCTGTTGATTCTCGCAAAACGCTCCGTCCTCATCCTGCCCATCTACAGGCTGCCCACTGGCGCCTCGGGTGTTCCTAAGCCATCAGCTGGGTGTTGACATAGTAGGGGTTTTCCACATGGCCTTCCCCCTCATATAAGTTAGGAACGCTTGACTTCTTCCCTGGCTCCGACCACACGTACCCCGTGGTGGATGCCAGCGAGCCTTCGCCACCTTGAGTCAACTCCAATCACCGTTTCTTCCCTAAATTCAAATATCTGTATGCATTTAGAAAGATCTGGGAGGCTGAGTCTCCAGCCTCCGCTGCCCGCTCGGTCATCTTTTCGATAATTGCTCTGGAACTTTCCACGTGGTATTATTATTGTGCCACAGCCTAGCTTTTATTTACTAATCCTATTTCCTCTTATGACAAAAATCTGTTTTTGATTTGTGAGTTTAATTTAACATTTGAGGCTGAGGATCGGCAATTATTCTATATAATAGAAATCTTGTAAGAAGATTCTATTAGGAAAATGCAGGCAATGTGATGGTCTGAGTGATAGCAGATGACAGCACGTGTGTGGAACTTTACATGAACTGATGCATAAAAATAATTTCCTCCTGGTTAAAAAGGATTAGCAGCTCAAACTTGACACAGACTTCCCTTTCATACTGCCTTGTGCTTTTCTTTAGCTTCCTAATGTCTTAGAGCATGTCCTGTGTTTTACCTGAATATGCTTATTACATATGAAAGTCCCGGGCTGAGAAGCCCAGGGTTTGAGAGTTGGAGTCGGTGGAGGAGTGAGAAGGACGGGGCAGACCGGCGCTGGGCGGCAGGACTCGGGGCCAGCAGCGGCTCCTGCTCTGGGAGGTTTGTCTGGAACCCTAGGCCTCATAAGGTCTCGCTGACCCTGGACTGAGCCATGTCTCAGAGTCTGCCTAACAAGTGCTCTTTTAGAGAAAGTTCTTTGTTTGCACGGGTGTCTTTGCCTTTTGTCACAGGGCTCTGGCAGTGACACACTCCTCCTAGCTCTCCCTGACCCTGATTCTGTCTCTTACCATGAGAGGGTCTAGACTATGACCGTCCTAAGCCCTGGCCCTGCTCCCTGCCAGCTGGGTGACCTCGAAAGTATTGCTTGACCTTCGTTTTCAGCACTGTGCAATTATAGTAAAATTTCCTCATTGGCAGGAGGACTGAACGGCATAAATATGGAAAGTCTTTTATCAATGATTGCTTCTAAATAGGGCCGGCCAGATAGCTCAGCAGATTAAAGCGCTTGCTTAGGCAGATGCAGGGATTGGGGTTCAATCCTCAGCTTGCTGCCGTGCCAGCCTTGCCCCCAGGGCATGCTGAGATGTCAACTGAGACTGGGCATGGTGGCATGCACCTGGAATCCCAGCACTTGGAAGGCTGAAAAACAGGAGGATCACTACAGGTCTGATCTGTGCAGTGAGACCCTGTAGATCCTATACTAAATAGATTTAAAAAGAAAAAAAAAGATTGCTTCACCATTTGATCTGCTATTGATCTGGGTGCCCTGTAAGGAAACTGCCACCCTGCCGCTCTCTGGAGTGATTGGGGACAGGAGGTTCAACAGGGCTGCCAGGGGCAGAGGTAGGGCCACACACATGGGGACCCACAGCCCAGCTGTCCCTTGAGGTCTGTACCAGAGGGGTCAGGTTGCCAAAAAGACAGGTGTACAGGTACACACGAGGTGACATGGGCTGCTCCCTCTGAGCAGACACAGCTGAGAGGAGGAGCAGGCTGCGGGTGGGCATGACCCAGCCCCCCCACTGGCCTCGAAGGACGTCACCCCACCCAGTCGGACAGTCTGCGCCCCATGTCTTAGTCACACGCCTGCGGTCTTGCTCTCGCTCCTTTATGTTCTCAGCCTTCTCCTTCCTTCATTCCCCCTCCTAGACAAAACCCTGGGCCAGGGCCGGGTTGGCTCCTGGAAGGAGGCACCACAGGGAGGAGGTGCCATCCCTCACAGGGACAGAGTGAGGCTGGATGCCACCTGATGCTTAGAAAGAACCCAAAGGAAACACAGAACGCCAGACTTTCTGTCCTTCGGCGCTGTAAGTTTCTTCTTCACGGCAGTTTTTGTCATGCTTTACAGCCGCAGACCCCAAGCTCCAAGCTCCGACTGACTTGCTAATTTCCCTTAGCTAGGTCAGTGGTGGAGCAGAACTTGGGGTCCCACTTTGGCGCTCTCAACCCCAACCGCATTGCTTCAGGAAGTTCCAGGACAACTGCCCATCCCTGAGGGACCTGCTTCTGCAGCCAGAATTCTTGCTCCAAGTAAGAGCAAGACCTTTAGGGTCCTTGCTGTGCAAAGGGACCGTAGCCTGGCTTCTCAGAAGTGATGCCCAGCCCCCAAACCCTCGCCGTGGCATTTGTCACCGTGTATTGCAGCAGGGTGGGCTCCTGTCCACTAACAGACGTGGCTGCAGTTTCGTGGCTCTCTTGTGCACTGAGCAGCCACACACATTCACCCATATTTCTAAAGGACCAGCGAAGTGAATCGTCTCCTTCTTATTAGCTGGAGAGAGACAGGTAGCTGGCGACACACGTCTGAGGCCATTGTGCAGACACAAGGCGACATCACATATCAGAGTTTTCAAGTGACCTAGGTAAGGATGACTTTAGGGTTTGAGCCCAGGCTGCTCAGATGTTTCCTACCTCGTGGGGCTCCCCAGGCTGTACCTGGGTGGTCACCCCGTTATGTGCAAGTGACCACTGGTGGGGGCAGGACAACCCCACCAGGAAAGTAAAGTGGCATCTAAAGTGCCATCAAAACATGCTGTGAGTGTTTCTCTTTTAAATGCGTTCCAGTAGAAGACCTTTGCCAGGACGCCCTCCAGGTCCCCTTCGTCCTGAACATGCCTCCTGTGGCACCCTGGCTGCGTCCTGCAGCTGCCCTGGAGCCTCTTTCTCAAGCTTCTTCAGCTGGGCTGTCCTAGCTGCTTGATGTCCTGAGTCAGTCTGAAATGTTGACCTCTCACGGTCACAATCACTTTTGGGAAGAGCCAGATGTCACCTGGTGCCAGATCCAGCAAACAAGGCAGATGAGGAGGCGCTGTGCCGTTTCCTCTGACACAAATCGCCATACATGGTTGAGCAGCGAGGAGCGATCACATAATATGGTAACTTTAAATTAAAAAGTGTATTACAGCGAAAGAGACATCCTCATAGGCCCTGGAAACGTTTAAGACTCTCTTCCCTTCAAACACACTGCGCCATCACACCTGGCAATGTGGTTCTTCCCCGTAGTAAGTTCCTGGGTTTCCTGGGCCGTCATGCCTCTCCCTTCCTGGCCTTGTTCTGACAAATCAACAGGAGACTGGAGACTCCAACAACGTGGTAATCATTTTAAAGTAAGACACAGTACTAAATGCCCATCCATCCGTTCCATTTCAGGTACTTGGAAGGCAAAGCATCTGCCTGGGGTCCCCAAAACACCAGGCATCTGGGCACTCAGGCCTCAGCGCATACAGAAGCAGATCTGGCCATTCACCCACAAAATAGTCAGGTTGGTAGTTAGTTATCAGTTACTTCGGCGATTGTACAGCTATTACAGACCCTGTAACCCCTTGCATTGTCTGATTCGGGCTCTGCAGGCTGGAGCAAGCCCCCTACCTCCCACCCAGCGCTGAGAGGCACAGGAGGAGATCGCTGTGGGCTGTGGGCAGCACCAACCTGCCCCTCAGGCTTCCACCCCGGAGACAGCTCTTCCTGCTCTGCCACTCCCTTCCCTTCTTCTGATATCTGCAGCCTAAAGTGACAAGTGGGAAGTAAGCCACCGCAGAGGGTAGATGAGGGGGGCTGGCCAGGGCCAAGATGGTGGGAGAGGCTCTCGGCAAAGGTGGACTGTGGGCAGAGGGGTGGGCATGAGACAAGGGCGCTGTCCCCAGCTGCAAGACGGTGCGCCCCTCGTGACCCTTGGCACCTCCCAGTTGGTAAGTACGAGGCCTCAGCCTGACAAAAAAGAAATGGAAAGACATTTCATTCCGGAGGAAGAAGTCCCTCCTGGAAGAGGGCCCCTGTGGGGGGCTGCTGTGGGTTCTGGTTTGTCTTTCACCGAGAAGATAAGAAACAACCCCGGTCTGATAAACAGCTCTGGATTCCAAAGACCCGGTTACTGGAATGCAGGGTGCGAGTCTGGTCTTCAGGGCAGCGTCATAAAAACTCCTCCCAAGCAAGGGAGCGCTAGTCTGTGCGGGGGCGCGGGTGACAGTGGTTATGGAAAGCAGGCCCGGCGTGTTTACATTTCAGGAAAAGGCATCCCACCCCAAGCCACCAGGAGCAAGCGCAGCACCATCAATAACACCTCTTAGCTTGTTACGAGTGTGTCCTAGGTCACGGGGCCACTAATAATTCCTTCACCTGAAGATTGATGCCGCCCTGCTGCTAGTGTTTATTTCATGCCACAAGCAGATTGCCAGCTCTCCGAGGGCGCCGCCAAGGGCTGCTGGCTCCCGCCGGGCTTTGGCCCGCTTGGTCCGCTCCAAGCTTCAGCGCCCCGCGCCAGGTTTGTCTGTGCGGTGGGGGCCCCGCCAAGGGCTCATGCAGGTGCTGAGGGTCACAGGTCAGTGCTGGGGCCCTCTTCCTCCTCTTCTTCCTTCGCCTCCTCTTCCTCCTCCTCCTCTTCTTCCTGTTCATCCTTCTCCTTCTCCTGCTCCTGCTCCTCCTCCCTCTCCTCCTCTTCCTTCTCCTCATTCTCCTCCTCTTCCCCCCTCCTTCCTCCTCTTTCTCCTTCTCTTTTTTTTTAGTCCAGTGGAATCTGGAATTTGGTGGCACTGACAGCAGCCCCGCCCCCCAGCCCACAACACCAAGACCATACTCAGCCGGGTAAAATGCTGCCTGGCAATGCAGTCGTTTCCTTGGATTGCTCAACAGTGAATGTACCATAAAAGAGTCAGGTTCAAATTCTACTAGAAACGCTGCAAACTGGTGAGGAATTAGGATCATATACAAAGGAAATCATAAGCGGTGGGGCTGGGGCAGTGAGGCAGCGTTAAGCGCCTAAGAGCAATGACTATTCTGGGGCAGTAGAAAGGGGCGGGCCAGCTTCCGGGTGGAGGGCAGAGGCATGCTGCGGAGGGGCAGGATGTGGGATGGTTGGCCCCACCTGCACCCCGCATCCATGCATGGGCCCCACGCACACTAGGTGGGTGCTTAGCCACATAGTCTAATTCTCACATGTTTTGCCAGGACTCTTCCACACACGTGACCCTACTGACCTGGCCACAGCTCCATGCGGAAGCCAGGTGTCATGCAGGATTGGATGAGACTGCTAAGAGACCTAGCTCCCGAACAATGTCTGGCAGTTACATTTTTTGGTATCCAAGGAGTCCCCTGAAAGGGTTTTACTGCATGTGGCAGGCAGAATTCCAAAAGCCCAGGACAGTCGCCCGTGGTACTCCCTCCCCTGGAGCACGGACAGCTCCTGACTGGGATGGGACATTCACTCCCTGGAGAAGGCCCCACCACAGCTGCCTAGACAGAGGGTCCAGCCTTTCGGGGAGTGAGTGCCTTGTAAGGAAAAGGACACGTGGCACCACCACAGGCAGTGTCAAGGAGATCACCTGCCGGGAAGTGGATTCTGTCAACACTGGAGGGGATGTGCCCCTGAGACCCCCAGCACCCAGGAGGAGCTCGCAGCCGGCTCTCAGCTCTGGCCTGCGCGACCTCAGCCTCCCCACAGAGGCTGCCAGCAGCCACGTGGCTGCTTGGTGCGGAAATCAGCCATGGCACGAGGAAACGGTGACTTGGCCTCCTGCACGCTGTCCCGCTCCTTCGCCTCGCCTCTCTTTGGCTTGCTCTGCACCTCTGGCCCCTTCCTGCCACCAGCTACCTCTGCCTCAATGCTGTACCTGTGCCCCTTGATAGTGGCAGAGCCTCCAAATTGCTAGATAGCTAAGGCCCGAGCCCTGGGGGTGCCCAGCTCCACTGATCTCATAGGAAGCCTCGAAAGAGATGGAAAGCAGCTCATCTCAGCCTTGCTGGCGGCCAGCTCACCTGCTCCTGCAGGCGCCCTGACGGTGACACCTTCTCCTGCTCACAGAGGGCTTTGGGGTCACCCAGTATAGCTTAGGCTGGCCTTGAACTCAGCGTGCAGTGCACTGTGGCTTCAAACTGCTGGAAACCCTACTGCTGCAGCATCCAGCATTCTGGAAATGCAGAATACGCCACCACGCCTAGCCCGAGGGCCTTCCTCAAAGAACATCAGTGATGGCCGGGACCGGGAAGGCCCCCGCTGTGTAGAGCAGAGGCCTGGGTTCAGACAGGCCAATGCCAGGCCTTGTCAAGGAAGGAAGCCAGAAATGGACGCACTCAGGCAGCTTCTAACACCAGAAGGAGTATTCCTGCAGAGGCGCAGTGACAGTCCACAGGGCACCGAGGAGCTCAGTGTGGTGTTTTTAGTGCGTGTCATTAAACGCTGCTTTCACGATATCTTCCGACTCATTGCTGTCATAGAAGGACTTCGTAGCTCTGTCAGCTACAGTCACAGGAAAATGATCTGAGGGATGGAGGGCCCCATGGATTTTTTTTTTTTTTTTCCAGGACCAGGGTTCAAACTCACTCACAACCTTGCACTTGCCCAGCAGGCACTTGTGCCTTGGAGCTATCTCCCCAGCCCTCCCCGCCCCATGGATTATTAATGTCACTGAAACTCGGGTGGTAGGAAAATAGCTCTGAGGTGGAAAGCGTAGAGAAAGACCTCAGAGCAAAAAGCAATCTACCAGTGACTTGGGGTCGCAGGGGTACCGGCTGAAGCCTACAGCAATGACAAAGCCCTCACGGCAACTCAGGATGGACCGGCTGGTGCTGGCCAGCCCTCCCACCACAAGCAATGCACAGCGGGTCACAGCTGGGGATCGTCGGTTTCTCCAGCATCGTGAGGCAGTGAGCACTGCAGAGTCTGAGAGAAGAAGACAGCAAGAATGACAGAGGCGTCGCGGAGTGACCACAGCATGCAGTCTAAAAGTTGGCGTCTAGAAACTATTACCCTGAAAGACACAGTGCCACAGAGCCTCCTCCAAACTCATGCTCCGTGGTTCCCACCACCTGCCAGGGCAGCCCCAGAAGTCCTCTTCTGTGGGCATCCTTACAGGTGTGACCAAAACTGCCCCTGCCACATCCACCCAACAGACAGGCAGGCTTGCACAGACCAGAAGCAGTGTCCCCAGCCATGGCACTCACCGGGCCCAGCCCCTCCCGACTTCTGGGGCTTCCCCAAAGCCAAAATGACCACAGAAGGCCAACATTGAATCTGTTCAGGACACTGAGGCAGCCACAAGAGAGAAACTGAAGACACCCACAGAAGCAGACTTGCAGAACTGCTT
This sequence comes from Myocastor coypus, assembly GCA_004027025.1. Lineage (NCBI taxonomy): Eukaryota > Metazoa > Chordata > Mammalia > Rodentia > Myocastoridae > Myocastor > Myocastor coypus. The sequence continues at coordinate 65,599 of PVJA010002255.1, read as the reverse complement.
CCCAAAGTGGCTGAGTTAGTGGACAGGTATGTTCAGGGTAGATGGATACTTTGAGGGAGACTGATGACCATGTACCTTTTACTGTAAAAACTTTTTAAAAATCTAAACGTTAGGGCCAGTGAGATATCTCAATGGACTAAGTGCCTGCTTAGGCAAGCGCAAGGACTGGGGTTCAATCCCTGGCACCACATGCCGAGCTGCCCCTACCCCCAGGCATGCTCAGCCGGCCACAGAGACGAGGCATAGTGGGGCGCATCTATAACCCCAGTGCTGGGGAGGCTGAAACAGGCGGATCACTACAAGTCCAAATTGTGTAGTGAGACCCTGAACAAAATGCATGAAATGAAAGAAAGAAAGAAAGACAGACAGACAGACAGAAAGAAAGAAAGAAGAAAGAAAGAAAAGCCAAGCACTCACCATCGTTTTCAGCAACACCTCCTACCCTGGGCTGTGGTCTCTGCTCCCTCAGTTCCTCCCCTGCTGTCTCCTGCTCACCCAGTCTGACACAGTCAGCTGCTTTGCTTCAAGCTGCCGGATGGAAAGGAGCACAGGGAGCCTGCGGCCAGCACCTGTAAGGGAGCGAGTCCCCAAGCTGCCAGCTTGCAGGCGCATGCGCTGCTATGCATCCCCTGAGCCAGCTAGGATGTGGCACCCTGGGCCCCACAGTTCAGATGGGCCGTGGCACCAGTGGCCCTGACTATAGCCAGTGAGAGTCCTAAGCCAGGCACCCACAGGGTGACATATACACTCCTGACGACAGATTCAAGGACAAGTGTGTGTTGGGTTAAGTCCGGGAGCAGCAGGGAACTGTGTTATGCAGCCATGAGTAACAAGAAGATTAATCAAAGCAAGAGCTGCCTCTTTGACACTATGAATACAATTTGTAAATACCCATAAAGCCTAGCAAGAGGAACGAGTATAAATGGCAGCCATCAGGAATGACGGGATGGCACCAGATTCTACAGATGTTAGAAAGATAACACAGCACACTGCGAGCCTTAAAATAAATTCCATGCCTTACAGGAAATGGTCAGGTTATCCAATGAAATACACAGCTTGTTAAAGAAGAAGTGGGAAATCCAAAAGGCACTAAATTATAAAATGGTTTGGTATTCTTAATGAAACACCCTTCTCCACAAAGAACACTTCGGGCCCAGACAGTTTCTATCAGATATTTAAAAGGATAGAATAGCACCTTACACATCTTGGAGAATGCAGGAAAGAGGGCCATTTCCCAGCCTGTTTTCTGATGCCAGCTGCTGTGGTATAGATCAACAATGCTCCCCCCCCACCAGACATCTTATGTGGGGCAGGTGACCGGGTCACCGCAACACTGTGTCCATCGGAGCTTCTACCCACCGAGGAGCTCCTGGCTGAACTGCAGTAGGAGGTGAGGGGTGGGAGATGGGGCCTTGTTTGAAGTGGGGTCCTGGGGGCACAACCTGGAAGGGGTGCATTCTTATCTTGACTCCTACTTGGTGTCTCTGCTTCCCGGTGGCCACCTGGGGAGCCACTTTGCCCTGTCAAGCCCATCCCTCCCTGTGATGTTTTTGCCTTAGTGCCAGCTGATCATGAACTGAACCCCCTGAAAATGATAACCCAAAATTCAAGCTCGGCTCCTTCCAGCTGCAGGAGTGTTGTGTCTCAGAAACAAGGGCCCTGACTAATATACCAATATAACCCTGGTAACTGACAGGTCAGGATTCAAAGTTTCCCAGTGTCGTTTTCCCAGGCACCCTGCCCCCAACTCTCTCCCCCTTGGCCCCATACAGAGCCAGACCCAAAACTGTAGTACAAGTCCACCTGGCTTTGACCTCAGCAGCAACCATGGAAGCTCTCCTTTGTAAACATCGAACGTCCCCCACAGACCAGGCAGCCCTGCCAAGATTAGCCCGCCCTCAGCTGTTCCAGCCCATGGTCACCCTCCCTAAAAGATCCTGTAAAGTGTCCCCTCCCCACTTTATTCACTGCTATCTTGGTCTGCTAGACAGCCAGCCTGTTTGCTGCTCCCAGTAAATCTTCTACTCGCATCAGAATACTTGGCCTGGTCGATTGCCTGGGTTCATACCTAACCGTAACAATGCCTGACACAGATGCTAAAATAAAATTATAGACTACTTGCTCTCAGGAATGTAGATACAAATAGCCTCCACTGCACCACGCAGCCATCTAACAATGTAGAGTAAGAATAACCCATCGCATGGGTCTTGCTATGTATTCCACCTCAGGGCGACTAAGAAGTCTGAAGTGATTCCTAGTGCCCACACAGAAGAGATAAGCCAGGTCTCCCTGAGGAGCCCTGCTGCGCACCTACCCACGAAGGCCTCAGCAATGACGCCCTCCAGAGTGGGCAGGCCGTGCAGGTTACCTAAGCTGCTAAGATGTCCCCATGAGTCTGGCGCTTGAGGTTGGGCAACAATCTGAGGGCCACAAGGGCCACCACCAGCCTTGCTCCAGTGTGGGGCAAGGTCAGTGCTAAGGCAGAGGACAAAGAGACCAGGGCCTGGGAGGTGGGGGGACATATAAACAGATCGCTCCTAGCCTCCTCGCTGATTTCCTTAACAAGTTTATATTTCTGTGATGAGCAGAAATTGTAAAGGTTCTGTAATTACATGGCTGGCAGCACGGTCTGATGAGATATAGGTGATGCGGGTGCTTTCTCTGCCCTTGAACTGCAGGCCGCAGGGGGGGCCAAGGGCAGACAGAGGACCTAAACTGCTGGGAGCCAGCTCCTGCCCCTCGGCCCCAGGAGGAGCCTCCTCAGAGACCAAATGTATCCCTTTGGCTCACACCGCAGCTGCTATTTGTAATGAGCTCTCTACTCCAGCAACCCCAGGCTATTGTTTTATTATAAGCATTGTGAAAACAAACTAACAAGCGAGGGCATGTCAGGGACAAGCGCAGGGCCCAACAAGGGGACAGGCACATGTTATTTACTCGGAAGTATCAAAATACACAAGAGCATTATTTTCTAGGTCGGCTCCAGACCGAATTTCTCAATGGCTGGTGGGAGTCGTGTTCCTTTTGAAAGACGGCAGGTGCGCAAACAATGAGCAGTGGCCCCCTCCACATCTGGGCTGCAAGGGCTGCCCCGCCGTTGGGGAAAAACAGGATCATAATGGGAAGAAAAAACATCCTGCCTCTGTCCGGTTCCTTTTCATTTTTTTCTCACACTGGGCAGCTTTATTTATAGAGAAGAGAGGCAGCTTAGGCGAGTCACACGCTGGCTCATGCGTGCGTTGCGCGCGCGCACACACACACGCACACACACAGTCACACTCATTTCCCAGCGGAAGTGATGCCTACTGACGTAAAATGGCTTTGGGGTTGCTTGATCTGTTCTTCTCGGAACACCACACAGCAGCGTATAACCATCGGATTGCTCATATCCCTTTTAAATTAGTTTACTAGCAAATTCACAACCACAGCGACCAGAGCAGATTCATTTCCAGCCCGAAACGTGCTTTGAGATGCGAACAGGACAGCTGGGGGGAGCTGGGCTTCGTGGGGAAGCTGCCTGTTGTCTGGGAACCTCAGTTCAGCTGGTCGGGGTTGAAAACTGACTCTGCTCCCAGCAGTATCTGGCTTTCCACCCAGGGAAGAGACAGTGTGGGATACATCCCAAGATTTTTGCTAGTCCTAAAATTAGGAGTCCTGTGCAGTGTGATGTGGATTTTGAGAGGGATCTCTGTGTGCCTTAAGACAGGGTCTCTGCACTCTTGAGCCACGGACACATACCGGTCAGGCGGCCACACAGCAGGAGGTGTGCAGTGGGTGGGCCAGCAAAGGCTCCTCAGCATCAGTGCTGAGCCCCGCCTCCTGGTGAATGGGGTTGGACACTGGATTCCCAGGCACGAGGAGTGTGAACCCCACTGTGCGACACACACAGGTGAAGGCTCTAGGGTACAAGCTCCTTGGAATCACCCTGAGCACCCTCCTTTCTTCACTCGTGCAAAAACTGTCTTCTGTGAGAGTGGGCACTGGCCCCAAAGAGTCTGGGGAGCCCTGGCTAACGGGGCTGACCATCTACCACACCATGGCAGGCTGGCACGGACTTGTGTTCCACACCATCTGTTCATGATTCACAGAACTGTCCTCCAAAGTCACTAGAACTGGAACTACTGCAAGGAAGAGCTGAAGCTGTGAGCAGGAGCTCTCGGGGTCTCCGCCAGGGTCCTGCCAGATGTCCTCTCCATGACTGTGGTCTGCGAAAGCGTGGCTCCGCTCGGCTCCGCTCCGCTCGGCTCCGCTCCGCTTGCATATGCAGCAAGGTCAGCACGCCGTGGGTCTCTGTTCACACAGACGTAACGTCAGACATGAAAAGAGGCACGCCGCAGCGCAGCAGCCAGTTCAGTCGCCGGCGCAACACTGCTCTCGCGGCGAGAGACTTGGAAGCACACAGTGCTTCTTCCTCCAGTTTTAAAGCTGAAGGGTTTCCAGCGCACAGTGAACTCCCCCACCTCTCTGCTTTCATCCTTCCGGGCCGCTTCTCCTGCCGCAGGCCCAACTGAGCAGTGCGCTGCAGCGGGATCAAAGCCCACCGGAAGCTCCCCTTCCCCTCTGTGCCTTGAAGTGCCCATCAATGAAGGCCGGGCCTGCGTAGTTGTCGCTCTCTACTCTGGCACTCCACACTCGTGGACTCACCCCGGGAAGGCTCCACTCCTCCGTGGGCAACACCACCAACCACGTTCAGGCACTGAATTTTCACATGCGTGCTACAGTGGCTGAACCTCCCAGACATAGAACATGACAGTCAGATGGTCACTGTGCTACCAGGAGCCACACTGTCGACCATTTCCAGCAAGTGACAATTTAAAAAATGATGCAAGACATGGTGCCACTTGCTCTGAGTGGCACGATGGAAGTGGGGTCCTCTCACTGTGTTGAGGTTGCTGGCGTGAATCCAAGAAGACAGAGGCTAAGTCTGCTGTGTCGGCTCACATGTATGATCACAGCACTCTGGGACGAGAAGTTGGAGCTAAAGGATCAGAGGTTCGAGCCCAGCCTGGGCAATTCAGTAAGAACCTGTCTCAAAACTTAAATAGAAAATGGCCAGGAATGCAGCTCAGTGAAAAAGCCCTGGATTCAATCTACTGTGTGTGTGTGTGTGTGTGAGAGAGAGAGAGAGAGAGAGAAAGAGAGACAGAGACAGACAGAGAGACAGAGAGGCAGACAGAGACAGAGAGAGGCAGACAGAGACACAGCCAGGATAGAGATAGTCAGAGACAGACAGAGAGGGAGACACAGAGAGAAGGGGGAGGGGGGGGACACAGGGAGGGAGAAGGAAGAGAAATAAGGAAGGGAGGGCAGTTGAGTACTAACCAGCTGCCCTCACTTACCACAACTTTACCTACCATCATAATAACAGATGCAGCTCTCACGTTCCAGAGAGCCCGGCTTACCATCCACATGATGACTGTGGGACCTCTTTTCAAATGCCAGGGGAGCAGGTAAAGGATTACGGGAGGGTAAGCAGTGCCCCTCGCTCTGCAGAGTAACAGACAGGATCCACACATGCAGGGGCTTTGCGAAATCTACAATTCCACGAAGACTGAGAGGGACAGGGGACACGGGGCAACTCCAGCTGTGGGTGAGGAGTGTGGCCTTCCTGCCTTGCACCTGGGCGATAACAGAAAACCCGCTGCAAGCTACCCAAGTGCCCTCACCAGGTCATCATGTCCTGCCGGAAGTACTCTGCGAGCCCCACCCTGAGGATACAGGAAAAGTGCGGCGAGGGAACTGCAGCATCAGTGCAAACCGCATGCGGCACGCACGGGCTGTGAGCCACCCGGCAAATCCCGTCTCTGCGTGGGTCCTGACGTCAGCGTGGGTCCTGACGTCATCGCGGGCCCTCACAGAGCGCCCTCCACAGCCCGGCCCCTCCGGAGCCCTCCTGCTGCTCTTTCCCCCCCTGGCCCCTACAGCCCTCTGGCCTCCGCTTTGTGCTGCCCACCTGTGCTGCGCCACCAAGGCCGAGTTCAAATTTCTCAGTATCTGACGCTTCCTTACCCACCCGCCAGGTGCTGCTCAAAATTCCATGGCCTGCCTCCATCCATCCTCCCCTCCTCACGTTCTCTCTCTCTCTCTCTCTCTCTCTCTCTCTCTCTCTCCATATACATTACATATTGATATACATATATATCGCTGTATATCAGTATGTATTGATCAATGTATATGGACAGTATGTAATTTTTAATGTATTGCAACACAACAATATCTTGAGCTGCCCCAAAGTCCCCCCCGCACTGTGAACACAGGCACCCTGTCACCCTTGCCACCTTTGCCTGCGTGTCTTTGTGGCCTGTGACCTGGACACGCTTTGGTGCATGCCGCTGACAGAAGCCGTCAGCAGAAAGGAAAGCTCACAAGCGCATCCGTGTGTCCTTGTCCGCCTGACTCACCCGAGCTGCACCGTGTGACGGCCGGCTCTGCCCCAAAGCCAGGCAGCCCCCAAGCTCTGGGTGTTAAATTGATTCGGGACATGGAGGCAGCTGTAACAGTGTAGCCGTGGACCCAAGTCAGCTTTTGTGCAAGTATATCTAGGTGGTGCACAAACAATTCACCACCGTAGCCCTAATAAGTGCATAACTCCACGGCATTAACGATCACCTGCACCCATCCGCAATATAGTCCTAAAATATTTTATCACCTGGAACAGAAACTGTCCCTGCTCAGCCACAGCCCCTCACTCCCCTTCCCCCAGCCCTGCCAGTGTCTGTTTTCCTCCTCTATGGAGCGCCCTATCCTGGGCACTGCATCCTCAGGGCAACCGTGCAGTGCTGGTCCTCGTGTGTCCAGCTTCCTTCAGGCGGCATAACATCGTTGAGCTCCACCAAGTTGCATCCTGGGCCAGCACATCATTTCCTGTCTGTGGCAGTGCCACCCCGCGATGCCAAGCTCCCGTGTTATCATCCACCCACCTGTGCTTCCTGTCTGCCGAATGGCTCCTGACTCGTGACCGGCCAGCTCTCCCACTGCCGAGCCGGCAGAGCCGTCTGCCTGTCATTGGGTCCACGCACCATGTGGCTCCAGTCCTTACTGACAAGCCAGTTCCTGGGTCAAGCAGAAATGCTGGCCACTGAACACAATAGCGTCCACTTCCCCGGCATCTACACCTTCGCCCACACGGTCGCCACCACTGAAAGGTTCTCCGGCTTCCTCGGGCCGAGTTCCCACCCGCCTTTTACCCAGCCACATCTGGTCCCACCTGCTGAGTTTCACCAGCTTCTTTCCTACTCTTCCAAGCTCCCGGAGGATGGCGCATGGTGACATCAGGTCACCTTCCCCTTCGGCGCATGTGCTGTCCTCCCGGCTGCTCAGCTCCTCCAGCTGTCTTCTGTCACCATGTGCCATGCGCTCTGCAGAGTAAATACGACTTGATGGACTTCACACATGTCCAAAAGACAGGAAGTTGAACCGGGCCTGGCTGTCTCACAATGAGGCTGTACAAAAAGACATTTACACTTTCCGTGAAAGAAAACCAGTTGTTTGTGACAAAATGCACTACTGAGGAAGAGATGCTGAGCCATAGAGAACAAATTAACCGAGATGAGAATCCGAATGATGGGGTCTCTGAGGTCCAGTGAAGCACAGAGCGTGGCTACTAAACAAAACCAAATGCAGTGTTTCCATGTAGAAAGCAAGCACCATTATGAACACCACTGGGACTGTCAGGATGCACTCAGGGACAGAATCTTGCAGGACAGAGCACAGCATGGGTCTCCCCAAGTCCTTGGGGACTCACCTCCCAGGGTCAAGGCTGCGGGCAGCGTCCTCCTCTTGGCCAGGCTATGACTGTCATCCTGGTGTTTGCCTGCGGGCTTTCCAGTGGTGTCTTCTTGTCTTGCTGGTTTACTCTTTCTGTTACTGGGGAAATAGGAGTTGGCGCGGAGAGGGAGGAGGCTGGCCCTTGCCGAGGTGCAGGAGGCACGGGGTTCAGGGGATGCTCAGGAGTGGGGCCCCTTTTCATTGGGTAGGGGTGTGCCCGCCACCTCGTGGCAGGAAAAGGCCCTGCTCATCCTGACCCTCACAGGGTGATGGGAGCAATTGCAGCACAGAGCGGATCTTGACGGCAGGACTCGCTCCTGTTCCAGCGAGCTAGCTCTGCCGCACATGGCGGCTGCTCATGCACGTCATGGATCAGACACCAGCAGACGTGTGCTTCATACGGATTCAGAGCCCAGAAGCCTCCTCGCTAAAGGCCAGAAGCCCAATCAGGAGGCCATATGCTTTACTAAACACTAGGATTAAAGTTCCCTTTTCTACTGTACCCACCTAGCTAGGCGGCAAGGGCTTTTCCTGAAGTGTAAGTGCCTAGAGAACTCCTATTTTTTAGTAACACTTGGACAGAAAAACAAACTAGTTGTTACACAATCGAGGCAACTGTTGCTATCCACACAGGTTTTAAAATGGGTGCTGCTACCCACACTAAGGTAACAGGCAGGAGCACACAGTCCTTCAAGCCAGATCACGTGCGGTTTGAGTTCACCTCTGATCGGTTGGAGGTGGCCTTGGACACACGCTGCTTAACCCCTATGGATCTCTGTGTCCACGAGGTACAAATGAGGAGGGGCTGTGGGCCACCTCTTCACCTAATGAAGAGACAGATGAATGAGCATATGCCAGCTCCTAAGTGGCCCCTATAGGTGCAGCATAAGCGGCCCGTGAAGCTCGCCAGACATGAGAGGCGCTGCGCCGGCCCTCCGGTGCTATGCGGAGCTCAGCAGGCCTTGCTCTACCCGCTGCTCATCGTGAAGCCCGTGCAGCTGTCTTCAGCAGAGCATAGATCTCGCAGTCGGTGTGGTGGGGCTTGTCTGTGAGCCTAGCACTCAGGAAGCTGAAGCAGGAGGACCGCCACGAGTCTGAAGCCAGCCAGAGCACCAAATCCAGTCTGCAATGCCTAGGGAGGTCCAGTCTGAAAACAAAACACCCAAAGAGACATGTGTCTTGTTGCTGTCCGGATTCCATCCACAGGTGATTTGCTTGCTAGATGAATTCATTGGCTTGGGCTCGGCACTGGCCACGTCCTGACCTGCTTCTTGCACCAGCCTCTCTGTCTCCTGTTGCAGGAAAGCCCCTGCCACAGGTCTCTCGTGACCAGAGTCATTCCATGCCATCACTGCGGCAGTCTGAAAGACGAACACACCAGGCCCCACCCTGCGAGGCGTCAGCACCAAGCCACTGTGGCCATCAGCTGAAAGGGCCTCCCAGGATCCTCAGAGTCCATAGAGGACAGGCCTCTCATTGGTTAAGCCACTGAACATGGCGTTTTCTGTTATTTGCACTGTAACACCCTAATTTATCATTCGCACTGTAACGTGCTAATTATACATGAGCTTCTGGAGCCTTTTGAATTGGGGACTGTTAAGTTCCATAATTAGAAATATCTCAGGTTGCATGGTCTCCCAAGAATTCTGTAAACATTGCTTCCTTCTTTGTCTGATATTAAAAGCTACCCTGGAGAAATCTGACTAAAGGCAGATTCTCTGGGAAGTCCAATCGTGTATCCAGGACACCCTGGCTTGGGTTGTTCTGCATCATTTCTTTCTGTAACATGAAATTGTTGATGTGCAAATTACTTCTCTTCATTTTAGAAACGTGGGGCTGAAAACGCTCTAACAGTGAGTTCTCCCAGGGAAGGTGCTGGCTCTCGTAGCTGCCGAAACTTGCTTTTCGTCGGCAACCTGCGGCTGAGTCAGGGCTGCTTCCATACTAGACTGCTTCTGATTTCCATTCGACTTCCTTAGTGGCGTTATCTTCCTTCCTTTTCATCGTGTTGTGCTATAGTCTCCATAGTTTTTGTTTTATTAAGTGGATGTTCAGATTAGCTTATGCTGCCACATGAAACAGATGCAAAGAATTGTTTGCTTTCATTTCTTTGATTCCCACGTGCTCTGCCCACCCCACCCCCTTTTCTTTTTCTTTCCCTTAGCTGCTGTCCTGGATTTGGGGACGCCCTCACTCTCTCCATTTTCTTCCCCAGGGGCCTTCTGGGGCGTGGGGCTGAGCCTCGATGCCTCTCTCCACGGCAGCGGCTGCATTGAGTACGGCTTTGCAGGTTTGTGGTGGAGGGTCACTCGGGATTTCTCAGGCGGTTCCTCCAGGTCTGGGGAAGCGAGTCTGTGGTCCCCACGCAGTCTGCCGTTCTTATGCGATGTCTCTCACGCTCCTCTCTGCTTAGTTCCTCCTGAAACTGCATAGCCTGAGGTTTGCCAGTAAATCCTAACATCGCTGACAATGAATAATGACTAGCAGAGCTGAATGTGCTGCGGACAAGGCAGCAGGGAGCGCGCCCGGGGACCTGCGCGGCAGGGAGATGAGCCGCTCACCCCACTCCCTGGAAGCGGAGGGACCCACGCAGCTGAGCACCTGGCGAACGCTCTCAGCGCCACTGCGCGTCCTTCCCGCGGTTGCCACGGCAACAAGGGGCCCAGGCGCAGGCGCATAGCGCGCAAGGCCGCTAAGAGGGCCCTCGCAGCAGCACTACGCAGGCGCAGCGTCCTGTTGCTAGGGCCGCCTCACCAGGGAAAGAGTCCTGCGGCTGAGCTCCAGGATCAGGCGAACTCTGCTCCGTACTTTCGCGCCCCGGCTGTGAGGAGACCCCGCTGTCCCTGGTCCCTGTGTATCCCTCCGAAGAATAAGCAGCCCCTCAAGCTCTGGGCGCCCCTGGTGGCTTCTCAGTTGGCTGGTCTTTGGAGAGCAAAGGAAGAGATTCCCGGCGGGCGCCCAGAGGAGGAGGGAAAGTAGCCAGCCATGTCGAACAGGTGAGGAGGGGTGTGCCTGGCTCCCCATGGGGGCGGGGAGGCTCCGCTTCTTCTCTCTTCCTCTCTATGGCTCTCCTCGCCTCTCCTTTTCACTCGTTGCAAGTTAGTATGCCTGGGCAGGCGTGTCCACTGCTGTGGATGAGAACATTCCTCGCTTAGGTCTCCCCTCGTGTCCGAGCCCGCTGCACCCCTGCCGTTGTGTTGCCAACGAAGCTTCCCGTCGCCTTCCACAGTAATCAATAAGCTGCTCATGAAAACTGCCAGCTGCCAAAACCTCCGCGAGGCCGGAGCTTGGGGAAGCATGCTAATCCTTGACTTTAAAACATGCCAAGTGGTCCTAGGGGCTGGGCCTGCTCCAGATAAGCCGCTGCAGGAGACGGTCCGTGTTAAACCTACCATTCCGTTGCCTTTTAAAACCACTTTGCCGTCATCAGAAATATTAAAAGATGTGTTTGCATAAAAAGCGCACATCAGTGTCCCCTCAGAGAGGCAAAGTGGTGGAGGCAAACCGGTGCCTCTGCCCCTGGAGTGCTGGCTGCCGATAAAAAGAAGGGCAGTACCAGCCCGGCCTGTGTGCAGCTTGACTGTCCTTTGAAAACGTGTGCTGGGCTAGCACATTGGGCCACAAGGGCCACAGAACCTGTGGTGCCATGTACAGGTGGTCCTCAGCCTCAATGGCTCCTCTTAACCATTTCTCCCATGGTGGGAAGGGATGTGAGTTCAGCAGAGCTTTCTCTGTTGATCTTTTCCCCGGCCAAGGACACACAGATCCTCCCTCTGGTGTCGGGCAGAGCCACCACACACCTTTCCCAGGGGTACAGCGGTCACCCTACAGGGTGCCTGGTGCTGAGCTTGATGACCTGCACATTAAGTGCCTGAGGTGTGACTGGAAAGGCCAGCATGTGTTTGAATTTTTAATAATATATTACGATAAAAGGTGCGCTGTTGTGAGCTCCCCTCAGAATCCTCCCGCTCACTTTGCACAGGCTGGCCCCACCATTCTTGTTACCTTCCGCAGCAGCTCTGAAGTCTCTCAGAAATGTCTTTAGCTGCACCCTTATGGCTACCTTGCGGCCCTAAACCCATTCAGGATGTCCACCTGCTATGGTCCTTCAGACTTTGGAGAGGAACCAAAAGTGACGTGGCAGATCCAGTGCCCAAGCTGGACGAGTACATGACATCGTCCTGTCTCGTGAGCTGCCTTTCCATTGACTGGCTCTTGTCAGCAGCCTTCACCCCATTTTAAAAAGAAAAAAAATCACACTCCATAAAGACACTGAAGAAAGAGAATATCCAGAACTGAAGAAATCAGCCAGGACAATGGGCTGAGCGTGCTTCCAGTTGGAGGACTGTTTTGAGGGGCTTCATTATGGTGCCCCTACTATAATCACTTTTAGAATGAAACATTCGCCATATTCTTCAGCCAGCCCTTGCATTTAATAGATGGTTGATGTGGTAGTTTTACCTCACAATGGCTTTATTTCAACGCAAACCTATGCAAAGCTGAAGACACTTGTGTATGAAATGTCAAGATGCGTACAGGCAGGGCTGGACTAGTGGTCACTAAGGGTCAGCAGGGCTGGGGAGTAGGGAGTGACTGCATCATGGTGTGCTTTCCTTGGAGTGATGGAAAGTTCTAGAATTACTCAGTGGGGACAGTTGCTCAGTGCTGTGCTTGTCTTAGAAGCTGCTGAGCTGACAGCACACATGTGAATCATATCTCCTGAGGCTCTTATGATAGCCCATCTTGGGAAGTCCCTCTCTTGACTTACGTTCAAGGGACAGCTGGATGGGACAGCAGTGTGGGGCAGCGAGGCTGCCTCACAGGGAGGTGAGCTCCGCAGGCTGGAGCAGCACAGCTGCTTGGCCAGTGCTCCCGAGGCACAGCAGGCGGCAGGGTGGTGGCCCAGGGGTCCCTCGTGGGAAGTTGATGCGTGGCAGAGACCTTGCAGGAAGGCCAAAAGCTGGATGCGATCTCTCGGTGCAGGCCTGGCAGAGGGAGCCAGAGTCATCTTGCTGGGCTTACGAGGACAGGCAAAGGCGCAGTGGGATGTGTGCTCGCAGAGCAGCTTTTTTTTTCCCCATGAGCCAAGAACCTTGGCTGGGTCCCCGCAAAACTGGTCCCAGAAGATAGCAGGTGGGCAGAAGAGAGGCTGCGGCCCACATGGCAGGAGCTGGGAGGTTCAGGCCACCGGGGCTGGTTCAGCCCAGAGGCCCAGCTGGGCTCGGCTCTGTGTGGCATCCTGCCGCCGTGACCCTGCGGAAGCTGACGCAGACGTGTGTTTATCATCCCTGGTGGGAGCCACAGCACTACAATGCCGGACATCCTGCAGTCCTGTCCTTCTGTGGCGTTGGGCTCCTGGAGGGACCAGGTGCTCCTCAGCCCTTGCTCGGAATGCCTGAGGCTTTCCTGAAGCTTCCACCCACCGGCCTGCACCACGGCTGCACCCCCTCCGAGGTGCCCTGCGCCGGCAGGCTTGTCGCAGACTTAAGTGTCAGGAAGCATAAGGTGCCTTTCGTTGCTTGCTGCCTCTTCCGCCCTGCACTCAAAAGTCCTGACTATACTGACAGTCTTCAGCTTGTTGTTGCCAGATTCTTGGTGACATTAGATCCGCCACCCGCCTCAAGGTGAGGCCATCTTTGTGTGTTGGCCCCTGAGCCAGGGGGCCTCTCCTGTTTTGGTGCTCTGCATGCTAGAATTCTCTTCAACTACGTCTTACGTGGCTCGCTCCACCATAATTCTCAGATATTGGATGTTCTTTATCGGTACTGTGAACGCGTTATCTTTTTCCTTTCTTTCATTTTACACATTTACCTGTGCGTGTTAGCCAAGTCTGCAGTTGCTTTGTAGTTCTAACAGACTCACTGGTTTTGCTACTGATTTCCACCGATTTTGCCATTTATAAGTGGTGGTGGCAAAGATCTCTTGTTTCCACCACCTGGGCAGCTCCTTTGATCTTTTTCCCCTCTAAGCTTTCTCCTCAGTCTCTGGTTTTCACCTCACGCATGAGGAAGTCCTCACTGTCCCCTCCTTGGAGTGCGGACGGGGGTCTCACGTGAGTGGGTGAAGGGGGTAGCTGTCTCACTGTGTGCGGCCCTAGCCTGTGGGTTTGATGCTGTCCTGGGCATGGTGAAGCATTCCCGGATGCTGAGCTCAGGCAGCCTGGGCGTCCTGGGTGTCCTCCCGGGGCCCGGCGGAGGGGCGCTATTGCTCTAAAGTTGTGTTCCGCTTGCTCAGTTGGATTTCAGCTCTGAGTCCTCCACAAAGTGATCGTTCCCGTGTTTCCCTGCCTGGTTTAAGCCCCAAGCCCTATGTAGTCCAGAAAACAAACCTGGCACTTTCCATTGTGTGTGTGGGGCCTGGATGGGCTGACACTGTGCTAAGCCCCTCCTTCCCCTGCCTACCACCCACTTGGCTGCTGTTGTACAAGGCTGCTGTCCTGTCCCTTTCTGGCATTCTCCTTCCTCTCCCACCTGCTTGGCTTTCTCAGGCCTGGCATGCAGACTGCTGGGGCGTTCCAGGGACCTTGAGCAGGCGCAAGGGGCTACTCCTGTTGCTCTTTTCCAAGATAGTTACTACTGGCACCCCTGGTCAGTAACTCTGGTCATTAACTCCTAAAGATGCAAGGCATGGGAACCCTGTACCAAAGTAACCCTACTTTTCTGATAATGTTCCTTCCATGACAAAGTTGTCTAGCGGAGTGCTGTTTCACTAGCAGTACCTCCTGCCGCTCACTGCAGTGCTGGGGATCAAACCCAGGACCACTGCACTAAGGTACATCCCAAGTCTGCTTGCTTCCTTCCTTCCTCCTTCCTTCCTTCTTTTCTTCCTGCCTTTCTTTCTTTTTTTTTTTTCTTTCTTAATTTTCAGGCAGGGTCTCACTCAGATGCCCAGGCTAGGCTTGAACATGTGATCCTCCTGCCTCAGCTTCCCAGAGTGCTGGGATTACAGACCAGATCCTTGTGGGTTTGATTCTTGCCGTCTCTGTGGCCATCAGGTCTGCCACACACACACACACACACACACACACACACACACACAACACACACAACACACACACAACACACTTGCTTTCTCTCTGCTGAGCAGGAAGTGGCTGAGTGCAGTGGTTGGAGCAGAAACGCTGGAGCAGGCTGCCTGGCCGCAAACCACATGCTCAACCAAACGCCATTAGACTAGGCCAGGCCTCGGTTTCCTACTCTGTGTATCAGGCTGCTCGGGGATTTCACGTCCACGATTTCTTTCTGGTTCTCTCCCACCACCTCCGCCATTTTGCGGAATGGCATTCTGCACCTTCTTTCTTACCTTATGCGACTGGTCGTGACCACTTTAATGACTGATTCATGCAGCTGCTGCTTTCTTCTTTGATTTCATTGGTTCTCTTAGGAGTTCTTGAGTCCTTCAGAGTTCCTACCCACTTCTGATGTCCGCGGGATCAGGTTGGGAGAAGGTGTGATTTTTGCTGCTTTCCTTTCTCGTGATTTCTGTGTTTTCCTGTTGAAGCTTACAGAGCAGCTGGGATGGTGATCTGGACCGCGACCGAGTGGGGTCCTCGGGGGGTCACCTTCTGCGAGCGCACACTCACCCTGCTCACTGGCTGAATTTGATCTCTCTCATGGCTTTTTGTGAAAATATTTGTTAATGTGAACACACTGCATTTTCTGATTACTTTGGCCAATGTGTGATTCGCTCCTTAGCTACGAGTATACACCTGGCGGGGGTGGTCAGCAAGGCAGTGCGTCCTCGTCCACTCGCCCGCTGGACCTGACTCAGCCTCTTCTCCAAAGCCCAAATGACCCTGGGAAAACGTCTCCAGTGGGTTCAGGAGGCCAAGGCAGTGGCTGCAGTGCACTGAAGACTCTTGTGGAAGAGGACTCCAGAACTGCTGCAGACCAGGGCAGAGGGGCAGGAAGAGAGTGTGCCAAGCGAGAGCGGGAGCGCTCCAAGGGCGCTGTGCAGCCGGCGTCTTCCAGTGTCACGGTGTGCACATTCAGGCATTCGCCACGCTCTGACCACACCTTGCATCACACCAGCATGTGACTTGAAACTTGTGCAAAGACTGCCAACTACTGCACACTGGGTTTTTTGTACCTTTATTTACTTATCACTAAATTTTTAATTTTTATTTGCACATGTTACAGTTCACAATGGGCATGTTCGCCGTGGGCAGCTGGTACAAGCACAGGACACGTCGCAGTTCTTATTTCCCAGTTCCCCTCCAGCATTTTCCATACGCTCATTGGCCATTCATACTTCTTGTTTTTACTGTTTTATTTTATTTTCTTACAGAGTACAAAATGGTTTAAAAATCAGAAATGACACAAAATTTCATTAAACAAATAGGAACGTGACAATGATAGTTGTGTTGCATAATGTTATCTTTGCATTAGTTGTGTAGATTACCAGGTATAAACCTGTAAAACTGGAAAAAAAGGAAGTTATAAGAAAGCAAAAAAAGAAATAAAATAATATTTAAGAATTAACTACTCCTTGAACTTTCAACTACCCAATAACAGCCAATGAAACACAAAAGGTAATAAAAAGCTTACTGACAAAGAAAAGTCCAGGACCTGATGGATGTACCACTGAATTCTACAAAAAATATATAAAAGACATAACCCCAATTCTTCTCAATCTCTTCAAGGAAATTGAAAAGGAAGAAAGCCTCCCAAAATCATTCCTAGAGGCAAGTATTATACTCATACCAAAACCAGAAAGAGATGCAACTAAAAAAGGAAACTACAGGCCAATTTCTCTCATGAACATAGATGCAAAAATTCTCAATAAAACCCTTGCCGCTAGAATACAACAAATCATCAAAAAGATTATACAGGAAGACCAGGTAGGATTCACCCCAGGAATGCAAGGATGGTTCAATATATGCAAATCTATAAATATAATACACTACATCAATAGAGCCAAAGCCCAAAATCACATGATCATCTCAATTGATGCAGAAAAGGCTTTTGACAAAGTCCAACACTCATTCATGTTCAAAGTACTGTAGAAAGTAGGAATAGAAGGCCTTTACCTCAATCTGATAAAAGCCATGTATGATAATCCAACAGCTAACATAATCCTCAATGGGGAAAAACGGAAGCCTTTTACTCTCAAATCTGGTACAAGACAAGGATGTCCTCTATCACCACTCCTATTCAATATAGTTCTGGAATCATTAGCTACAGCCATTAGACAAGAGATAGAAATAAAAGGAATAAGAATAGGTAAAGAAAGGGGCTGGGGAGATAGCTGTGTGGCACAAGTGCCTGCCTGGCAAGTGCAAGGTCATGAGTTTGAATCCCGGTCCCACAAAAAAAAAAAAAAAAAAAAAAAAAAAAAAAAAAAAA
>PVJA010002255.1:0-48388 GCA_004027025.1 Myocastor coypus | reverse complement strand
CTGAGAGAGAAATTAGAGAAACCATACCCTTTACAATAGCACTGAAGAAAATGAAATATTTAGGAATTAACCTAACTAAAGAAGTAAAAGAGGTTTTCAGTGAAAACTACAGTGCTCTGAAAAAAGAGATCCTAGAAAATGGAAAAGATATTCCCTGCTCCTGGATAGGAAGAACCAACGTTGTGAAGATGGCCATACTCCCTAAAGTGTTACAGATTCAATGCAGTTCCTATCCAGATACCATCAATATACCTCACAGACCTGGAGAAGTCATTCCTAAAATTTATTTGGAACCCAAAGACCCAAAATTGCAAAGATAATCCTGGGCAACAAAGGTAAGGCAGGAGGCATTACAATTCCTGATCTAAAATTATACTACACAGCTACTGTGATAAAATCAACATGATACTGGCAAAACAAAAATAGACCTGAGGATCAATGGAATAGATCAGAAGATGCACAAGTAAATACAAACACACTCAGCCACCTTATTTTTGACAAAGGGGCCAAACATATTTACTGGAAGAAAGATAGCCTCTTTAACAAATGGTGCTGGAAAAACTGGCTCTCCACATGTCGAAAACTAAAACTTGACCCAGGTCTACCACCATGCACTAAACTAAAATCAAAATGGATTAAAGATCTAAATATTAAAAGAGAAATCTTAACCGTCCTAGAGGAGAAAGTTGGAGGAAATCTTAAAGACATCGGGTTAGGCAAAGAGTTCATGGACAAGAATCAAAATGCACGTTTAACACGTGAAATAATCAACAAATGGGACCTCCTCTGGCTGAAAAGTTTTTTCATGTCAAAAGAAATTACCAACAGAGTGAAAAGACAACCCACAAATTTTGAAAAAAATTTTAACTAATAAATATTCAAAGGTCTTTATCTAGAATTTATAAAGAACTAAAAACCATTAGGGTCTCACAATTCAAAGATCCAACCCAGAAGTGGGCATCTGAGATGAACACACACTTCTCAGAGAAAGAAATTCAGGAAACCTATAAATACGTGAAGAAATGCTCCACATCCCTAGCCATTTGCAAAATGCAAATCAAAGCAACACTTAGATAGCATCTCACCCCAGAAAGAATGGCTACCATAAAGAAATCTACCAACAAGAAATGCTGGAGAGGCTGCGGGGAAAAGGGAACGCTTCTCCACTGCTGGTGGGAATGCAGACTGGTGCAACTATTATGGAAAGCAGTGTGAAGGCTCCTTAAAAAACTAGAGCTGGAAATCCCATTCAATCCAGCTATCCTATTACTGGGAATTTTTCCAGAAGAACTGAAAACATCATATCATAGTTATATCTGTGCACCTATGTTCATAGCAGCACAATTTGTGGTAGCCAAATCTTGGAAACGACCAAAATGCCCATCATCTGAAGAACGGTTGAGGAAGATAGGGTATTTTCATAAAATGGAATACTATTCAGCTATAATTAATGGTAAACTAGAAGACTTCATATATAAATGGATGTATCTTGAACGTATACTCATTAGTGAAATAAACCAGACCTACATATGCAAATATCATATAGTCTCCCTAGTTTAAGGACTCAAAAGAAGAAATAAATAAATTTTGGGCAGCACCAGGAATCAGTCTCAGGACCTTATCTTTTCTGCAGTCTCAACCCCTATAATTTTTTTTAGAAGAATGACCTAAATACAAAACGCAATTAGAAGAGTTAAAAAAATGTCTATTGAAAGTGTTAATGTTTAATTGTTTGATCCGTCTTACATACCTGTGTCTGTTGATCTATACTGATTTGATGATGAAAATATGTAATGCAACCATGGTTAAATTTTTCTTGTTTTGGAATTCTGTACTATATGTGCTCTTGTCGCCTTTTTTTTTTTTTTTTTCTGTTTTTGCTCCTGCCAGCCTTTCCTTCCCACTTAGCAGCTGTTTTCCCTCTCACAGTATCTATGTACCTTCAGATTATATTCACTCTTTCATGTTTTCACACTAGCGAGAGAGTGTAGTGTTTGCACATGCAGGCCTGGCTTGTTTCACTTAGCAATACAGTCTCTAGTTGCATCCATTTACCTGTAAAAGCCTCAAATTTATCTTTTTTATAGCTGAGTAATACTTCATTGTGTAACCATACCACATCTTTTTTTACTCATTCCTCAGTTGATAGGCATGTAGCTTGTTTCCGAGATTCAGCTATGACAAGTTGTGCTGCTATAAACGCGAATGCATGTACGTCACTGTGCTCTGATGTTTTCCGTTCTTTTGGGAAAATGCCCAGGAGAGGAATAACTGGCTTGCATGGGACTTCCAGCCTTAGGTCTTTGAGGACTCTCCACACTAATTTCCAAAGAGATTAATACAGGGGTAAGTAGAGAGTTTATAAACAAAAAACAAAACGCACAGGAAATACTTTAAAGAGTCAACAGTTGGGATCCAGTCTTTTTGAAAAGTTTCTACATAACAAAAGAAATCACCAACAGAGTAAAATAAAAACCTACAAATTTTGGGAAAAAAATTCATAGCTGAGTGTCTCTCAGACAATGAACTTCTATCTAGAACATATAAAGAATTATAAGGCGTCCAAAATTCAAAGACCCAATCCAAAAATGACCATCTGAGATGAACATACACTTCACCAATTTAGAAATACAAAGGGCAAATAAACATATGAGCAAATGTTCAACATCATTGGTCATTTAAGAGACGCAAACTGGAACAATGCTATGATCCATCTTATGCCAAGAAGAATGGCTATCATCAAGAAATCAAAAGCCGGGCATGGTGGCGCACACCTGTAATCCCAGCACTGGGAAGGCTGAGGCAGGAGGATTGGTGTGAGTTTGAGACCAGCCTGGGCTACAACAAAAGTGAGCTCAAGGCCAGCCTGAACTGCATAGTGAGACCCTGTCTCAAAAAGAAAAAGAAAAAGAAATCAACCAGAGACTGGGTGTGGTGGCACACACCTGTGATTCCAGTGCTTGGGAAACTAAAAACAGGAGGATCACTGTGAGTCTGATCAGTGCAGTGAGACCCTGTAGATCCTGTAAATGTAAATGCATTTTTAAAAATGCTGTTTGAATTACTATGAAGACAATATGCAATGTATTAATTATTATAACTGTCCTATGGACCTGTTTTGAGACTGTTTCATTGATTTTTTTTCTCATTAAAATGAATAAATAAAAAAAGAAGTCAACCCATGACAAATGCTGGAGGGACTATGGGAGAAAGGAGCCCTTCTCCACTCTGGGTGGGCATGCAGATCCGTACTTGTTTACAGAAGTGTCTGATCAAGTCATTTGGCCACTTTTTGTTATAATTATTTGCTTGGGGGGGATCCATTTATACATTCTTAATATTAATCCTTTACCGTAAAAATACCCAGCAAAGATTTTCCCGCGTTCCCTGGGTGGTCTCCTTACCATCTTGCTCCCTTTGCCTTACAGAAGCCTTCTGACTTGACGCAGCCCGTTTTGGTGCTGCCACCTACTAATTCCGTGCTTCTGTTGTCCTATTTGGGGAGCTTTGGCCTGTGTGCTTGCACGCAGGAGTTTCCCCAATGGTTCCTTCAGAAGGTCCGAGGACGAGGTCTTACATGCAGGCCACTGGTCCGCTCTGAGGTCGTGTTGCTCTCGGTGAGAGCATGTCCGTATCTGTTTATTCCAGCACTGTTTCTTAAAGAATCTGCCTTTTCTCCAGCCACGTTTTGGGCCCCTCGGTTGTGTCCATGACTCCTGTTCTAATCCGTTAGCCTATTTTGTGTCCACACCATGCGATTTTGTTCCTTAGGGCCTTCACTATAGTTCACGGTCAGGGCTTGGGGTGCCTGTAGAGTCACTCTTCCTGTTCAGCGTTCTGTGGCTATTCCGGGTCTTTTGTGTTTGCGTGTGAATTTCAGGATTTCTTTTCTTGTTTTAGGAAGAGTGTCATTTTCACAGACACTGCACTGAATCTGTAGATTGCTTTTCACGATGTGGCCATTTTCACAAGATTCGTTTTTCCAATCCATAACAAGAGAGGTCTTTCCGTTTATCTTGTCTTCTTTACTAATTTCTGTGTTTGGCATTCTGTGATTTTCATTACAGAACTTCTGCCCCTCCTTAGCTGGATTCCCAGTGCTCGATGTTTGAAGCTATTGCAACTGATACTGATTTTCTGGTTTCTCTCTCAGTAGATTATTAGTGTACAGTGAACAATCAAGACATTGAATAATGAATAGATTTTTCTGTTCTTTTTTGTGTCTTTCTTTGCATCTTTTATCTTTTTGGTACATTTTAGATATATATAATGGTAATATTCATCATAGGGAATTTGTACCTGTACGTGACGTATCTTGCACTTGATTTGCTGTTGATTTTACATCCAGCTACCTTGACGAATTTGTTAAATCTAAAAGCCTTCTGACAGAGAGTTTGTTTGCTTGCTTGCTTGTTTTACAGTACTGGGGATCAAACTCGGGACCTTGCACTTGCCAGGTAGGCATTTATGCTGCTGAGCCATCTTCCCAGCCTTTACAGAGTTTTTGGGGGCTCCCATGCAGAGATTCATGTCATCTGCACATAGTAACAATGTCCTTTCTTCCTCTCCTGTTCACGTGGCTCCTATTTCCTTCTTTCTTGATTGCCCCAGATACAGCTTCGAGTCTGGTACTGAGCAGGACAGTGAGTGTTGTCTCTTGTGCCTGATTTCACAGAAAATGCTCTGAGTTTCCCTGGTTTGCTGTGGGACTGACTACGGGTGTGTCACGTGGCTTCTATTAATGCGCGGGAACATCTGCCTAGACCTCGTTTTATTAAGGTTTTCTCATCACCAAGGCATAGTGTGTTTTCCTCAAAAGCTCTTTGTGCACTTACCGAGATGATGCCGTCGCTTCAGCCTTGGCTCTGTTTATGGGTGCCGTTCTTTTATTGGCCTACATGTGTGGGGCCATCTTTGCATTCCCAGGATGAAACCTGCGTAGACAGGCAGTGTGATCTCTGAGGTGTGGCCCAGTTGTGTTTCTAAAGATTTTATTGAGTTGTGTTTACAAATATCTTATGATACTTTTTCGGGAGTCGCTGCTGAGTCTTTTTCTAGTTTTGCCATCAGGTAAGCTGGTTGCACAAAATGAATTTGGAAGCATTCCTTCAATTACACGGAGAAATTTGAGGAGAATTTGTGATAGTTCTTCTCTGAGGAGCTAGTAAAGGTCAGCAATAAATCCATCAGGAATTTCCTTTTCTCTTTTTGTATTTTAGGGAAGGGTCTATGGGGTGTTCAAGGTCTCACTACTAGATCAGACTCTTAAGTAAGTTTCAGTCCACCTTTTTTATTTTTATTTTTGTGGTACTGGGGTTTGAACTCAGGATCCTGCTCTTGCCAGGTAGGCATTTAGTCTACTGAGCTATCTCCCCAGACCCATCAGGAGTTTCTTGATTGGGAGAATTCTACTATGTCAATCTGACTGCTTCTAAGTGATCAGTTTAGATTTGTTAGAGCTTATTGATTCAATTTTGGTAGGCAACATGTGGCAAAGAATTTATAAATTCCTTCAAGATTCTCTAATATATAGGAATATAATTTTTTCAAATTAAAATTCTGATCATCTTCTGGGACTCAGTGGTACCTATATCTCTCAGTTACTCTACTCTCATTGCTGGGACAAATACCTGACACGACCTTCCACCCCTCGACCCCCAAAGTCTCATGCACATCCCTTTGTGCAAAAGGCATTTTAGTCCATCTCTATGAGTTGCCAAAGTCCCACAGTTCCAGCATTGCTGAAAAGTCCAAGTCCCAAGTCTCCAAGATCCACGGCAAACTCTTCACTGTGAGCTCCTGTACAAAAGTTAAAACATATCCAACATTCAAAGGCACAAGATAAACATTACCATTCCAAGAGTTGCAAACAACAGGCGAAAACAAAACACTGGTTCGAACACAAGTCCAAAATCCAGCAGGCAAACAATAAATCCTACAGTTCCAACTGAAACATCTGAAGCAGTCTGCACTAAGTTGTGAGCTCCACGGGCCTTACATGCCTCTGCCCCTAAGGGACTCTTAGTGGTAGCTCCCATGGCTTCTCTCTTAGGCCAGCTTTGCTCCCTCTTTGAAGTTTCCCTTAGATAATCCACTTTTCTGGCTTTTCCAAACTTCTGGGGTTTCCACTGAATTGGCTTCTCACCCACACCTTTACACACTGCCCTCCCAGGGGCACACTGCCTGGCCTCCCAGGCCTTTTTCTGAAATCGAGGTGGAACCCATCTTAACCTCACGACTCCAGCACTCTGAATACACCCAAAGCCAATGTCATGTGGATGATGCCAGATCTTCTGCCAGATGGAGCAGTAACCAAGCTTCCTTCTCTCTTGGCTGTAGCAGTTGAGTGCCTGGATTGCTGAGCACTCTGGCCCTGATTCCTAGGAATAAATTCTCCACACCAGTGCCATTCTGGAACCTGGTGTGGCCACTGCCTCCATTCTGGAATGTGGCGCTCTGTGGATTTCTGCTCAAGACAAAGCCTGTCTCCCTTGCAATTCTGAGGCTACAAAGGGCGGAGAGCTGCCACCCCCTGTGAGACCCCAGGCCATCCTTTGCATTTTCTGGCTCCTTCCCAGCAGTGGAGATCTTCTCAGCTCCAGCTTTGCAGTCCTCAGCTTTCCTCGTACTTCCTTTCTGGCTAAACTAACAACATTTTAAATCATCCTGCTGTGCTCTTTGCTCTTGATTCTCAAAATAAATCTGGCTGAAAGCCCCCAGTAATAACCATGCCACCGCCCCAGTATTTGGCTGCTTTGAAATATCTTTTGAAAGATTAATCAGTCCACCATGTTTAATCTCAGTCTGAGGCAAAGTCTCTGGACATGAGCAAAAATTGAGACAAACTTTGGGCCAAGCCATAGCATAAATCATCCAGAGTCCACCAACCCATCAGTCCTTCTTCCCAACAGAAACCTGTCCAGCCTAGTCTTTATAGGCAGGCTTTCTATCAGCCTTCTGGATTTCTGAGGTCTAACCAGAATCTCCCAAACAGAACAGCCAAAGCTGTCCCAGCTCTTCCCAAGTAGAGGGCCTCTCTAACCCTTTCCTATCTCTTCCCGTAAGCCATTCCCAAAGACCTGTAATCCACACTGTCAGGTTAGTCACAGCCGTGACCCCACTCCTATGGTACCAAATTCTTTCTCAGCTAGTCTTCTCTCATTTCTTGGACAAATGCCTGACACCCAAATGAAGAAATGAAAGGTTTATTCGGCTCACAGTTACTGGAGGTTTCAGTCCGTACTCGGCTGACTCCAAGGCAGACTGGCGCATGGCAGAGGGCAACAATTCAGGGTGGCAGAACAGCAACAATGGCAACAGAGAGAAAGAGTCTGTCTCACTGTCTCTGTTACACTACATCCAGGCTCTCCGCCTCAGGCTGGGTGTACCCACACCCATAATCCACCCACTCATACCCATAATCCCAGCAGTACTAAAACCTGTAATCCCAGCCTTGGATCACCTATAATCCAGTGGATCATGAGTTAGTCACAAACTCCAGAAGTCCCCACCCTATGAGCGCATGAGGCTTTGGGGAGACAACTAGACTCAAACTATAAAATGTAAGAATATCCCTAACTATTCGCTTGGTAATTACAGCAGTGGCCATACACAAATCCATATCCTTGTCAAAATATAAATTGCTTAAGGAGCCCGATGGCCACATATAATGCCCTGAGCTCTCACTTGACTGCACTGTGTTCCGTAAAATTACATGGCTCAGAGAGTGAGCCCCAGGCTTATGAGCATTCGTGCTGAGAACTTTTACCATGCACTGTGTAGAAGACTCACAGTCATCCTGTTGGGACTCATTCTGCAACTCAGGAGCATTCTCCCAGAATAGTACTCACTCCTCAGTCAGGGACTTACTGTGCAGAGCCTTCCTCAAATCCTCCTCATTTGTTAAATTGTCTAAACTCTGTGTCTTCCCTCAGAATGTATAACAAAATGTGGCACCAGACCCAAGAAGCCCTCAACTGCTTGCTTGATAAAGAATCTCAGAACATGATAGAGCCACAGAGAAACCAAGTCTTCATCTTCCAAATGCTAGCCACCTTCTACGTCAACTACGTGCAGATATTCAGGAACCTGGAGAATGTCTATGACCAGATTGTCCATCCACAGAAGCGAATACTAATCCGGAAGATACTGGACTGCGTGATGGGCCGCATCCTGGAACTGAAGAACGACATGGTTGAGCTGGAATTAACCGAGTTCCATTATTTTGATGACATCTTGCAGGACCTAAAGCTGGCTCCCGTAAGTACAGCAGCGCACTTTTTTTTTTGTAAACGTGATATGTGGGCCTGTAGCCAATATTCTTAGACTTTCTAGAATGCATTTACTTACTGCTTAGTTACTGAATTAAAAACCTAAACATTCCCCATTCCCTTTCGGTCATACCAGGTCTCGGTGACCCATGTCTTTGATGCAAGTAAATTTTGCGCAGTCCTGGGGTCAGTTGGAACCAGAGGTCTGGTCTTAGCATGCCCCATGCTCTCTGCCCAGGACTTGTGCAAAGAGTAGGTTGACCTTCCATAATAGCCTGTAGCTCAAGCCTTCTCCAGCCACAGAACAGAGTCCTCTTCCTTCTGTGTTCCTGGAAGTTTACCTTTGACCTTCACTGTCCTTGTCCTTGTCTCCTACATGGGGAGCTGGTTGGTTGCTGGGTCTTTATTCTCAAGTGGGTGCCACCACCCCTGTGCTGTAGGTGAGAGGTGACCCAGCAGCCTGATGGCGTTGTACACAGACCCCTGTGCTGTGGCCTCCCTCTCCCACTGGGCCTCTCCCAGCTGGCACCTGGTAGCCAGGGCAGCCTTCTGAGGGCAGTCAGCCCTGCCACTCTCCTCCTGAGTTTGGCTGTCTGAGGCCCAGCTGAGGTGGCTTCTGGCATTGTATCTGGTAGGGCCTTCTGGTGGCTGTGGCACCATGATGGCCTCTGGATGGGCCTAGCCTCACCCCTCAGTTTGAAATTAAATTCTCCTAAAATAAAGTAACAGAACATGTGTAATGTTTTATATGGGCTTCTATGTTTCTTCATTGTAAAATGATTCAGGCTTTCATAAAGGTGATATTTCTTTGGGTGATAGCCTCTTCTCATGTCATTAAATGACTTGATCGAATGGACTCAAGAGAAACCACAATGAAGGAAAGCACTGAAGATCGCTCCGAAACATCTTGCTCATTACACTCATTTGTAACAGTGGGCCTCGGCTGGTCTCTCTATGTCCACTGGTCATCTTCCTAAGGGACAGGGGTTCTTGCTGCCCTAGGGAAACCACTGTGCCCAGTGAAGGTGACAGGGGAGCAGATACCAGCCAGGAAGCCTTCCTAGCAAGAGGTCCAGCCCTGGAAATCGTGACTGAGCCGTGTGGTGGGTGTTGCCGAAGCTCAGGTGGCCAGAGGTTCAGGCAGTGGCAGTGACACATGCTCTGTGAACAGTGCCCTGAGGCACATGCCAGCCAGCCCCGGGCAGCTCTGTCCGTTTCACAAGGGCCAGACCATGGGTGTCATCTGCACCCCGCCTGCAGGGCAGCACCCGGCTCATCGCACGGTGCAGCCGTGTCCCACACTGCCGCCTGGAGCCTGTGAAGCAGGGCCGGTGGCTCCTCCCTGAGATGCTGGAGGCAGGGCAGAGAGAGAAAACAAGCACCACCTCCATCTTCAGGGCTGACTGCGTCTCCCAGCCTGTGTGGACTCGGAGGCTCTGCCAAGCAGATGTTCTGAAGAGCAGAGGAGATGGTTTTGGAGAGAAGCAAGCGATAAATTGAGACAAATACAGTGGAAACAGATTCTGAGAGGAAAACAGAAGAGATGGCAGTGCCTCCAAGGTCCTGTCGTCCGTGTTCCTGCCCTAGTTACTCATAGGGTCCCCAAAGTCCATCCTCTTTGGGTCGTTTAGCCCAAGGACTGTTCTCAGATGCTGCCCCGATGGGTCCTCCTCAGTAGAGAAAGTGGGCGAGGGAGGGCTCCTCCACCCCTGAAGCTTCTGGGATCCCGTTCCGTCAGAGTGGGAAGCCCCGGGTATGTAGGCGGGCCTGGCTTCCCCCACACCCTGTTCCCGCACTGCCTCCTCAGCCGTCCCACTCCGAAACTCTGGTCTGTAGTGAGCCCTACTCGAGCTGGATAAGCCCCATCAATAAAGGTTAACTGGAAAAGCTCAAAGCTCGAACACGCTTTTTTAATTTTTTAATGTATTTGGTACAGGGTCTCACTACACAGATCGGATTTGTAGTAATCCTCCTGTTTTCAGCCTCTCAAGTGCTGGGACTACAGGCATGCGCCACCATGCCCAGTCTCGGTTTCTGTCTCTCTGAGCCCTGAGGTGAGCCAACATGGTCTGTGGTTCCAGGGATTGAACCTCAGTCCCAGTGCCTGCCTAAGCAGGTGCTTTACTCTGCTGAGCTATCCAGCCTACCCTTGAACATACTTTTTTAACAAATAACATCACGGCATCAGGTACAAGGGTAACCATTTCTCTCCGGCTTCCCCCATGCCCACAGGGCACACTCACCCAAGGGGCCCTGGCAGCCCGTGCACAGTACCCCACAGGCGCACTGTTCTAAAAAGAGATTGGAGTTCCAAAGCTCCTGCCACTTCCCAGGCGTCCTGGGCGTGCTGTTCCTCTCAGCTGTGAATTGGACAGCCCTTGGGAGTCGCAGCCTGAGCACTCAGCCCAGCAGTCCCCCAGGGAGCAGCCGGTGTGGCTGGCATCACCTGGGATGGCGCGTCTCCATGGCGTGAGCAGCGCCGGCACCCCCGATGGGAACCCGGGCCGCGTGGTACTCCTGCAGCCCCTCCTCACGTGAAGTACTCGGCAGTATGCACAAGCGAAGGGCAGGGGGTGCATGTACTGAATTAAGCAAGTTTCCTAATAAACCGAATAAATCTTTTAATAAGTTATTGTAATACAGTAATTTAGGTTCAAAATAAAACCACATTGTTAGGAAAAAAAAAAAAAAAAAAAAGGCGACCTTTGATATCCAAGGTGACAGTGACAGTGCCAGTGATAAATTATTCACTTTGACTCAACAAACTCTGCAGCCCAACACCCTGCTAGCCTGGTTGGAGCCACTATTTTGGAGCTGGGACAGTATTATATTTGTTGAAAAAAATCAGGAAGTAATATTAGTTCTTTGAGACCTGATTGATACAGAATGCTGAGGTTTTGTGCAAAACGAATCCTGTGCAAAACCAAAGGCACACTTACGGTTTTCCTTTCGGCTTTCTGTGTCACCTTAGCGGTGGTGGTGAACTGATCCACTCTGGCCCTGGGCCTTCGCAGGACGGGGTCGTGAGCCCAGGGTCCCGGCTGTGCCCCCTCCTGCTCTGCGCTCCGGGCGGGTTGCCGTTCTGGGACCTTAACCGGCCTGTTCTTCCGTCTGTTCTCTCTCTTCCATAGCAACAACTGGACATCCCCATCCCCAAGTACTTTCTGAGGGAGAAGCTCGAAGCCATAAAAGAAAGAGAGAAGGTGCTTGCGCAGATCCTGGCGGACAGTGGACTGGATGTGTCTGACGTGGTTCGTATCGTTTTAGTAAACATTTTTTTCCAAGATCCATAGAACTACCTTTTCCTGCTGCTCCTGACTGTCTGAGAGACAGTGACATTATCCTCAACCTGAGGAAAGAATCACCCCGCCCTCACGGTCACACAGGCACTTGAGAAGTTGCGTAACTTTGGGGCACATTCTTGATGACACGGAGCTGAAAAACAGAGGTCAGAGGGTAATGTGATGGCTGCACGGGCTGTGGAGATGGGTGGGCTAGCAGCTCGGCTGAATGTCTCGCATCTGATCACCTAGCTGATGTGAAAACTGTGATCCGCATCAGATGGCTAAGTGCCATCCTGTAGCAGAAGGGACGTGAAGGTGGCTGTACTTCCTGAAGTGCTCGCTGGCCTTTGAGGGCTCCTCACTGAAGGACTCTGGGATCACTGAAAATCTGAGCCTCTAGAAGAGAGAGAGAGAGAGAGAGAGAGAGAGAGAGACACAGAGCAGGAGAGAGACAGAGACAGAGAGAGAGAGAGAGATTCCACGGCACAGCCTGAACCTCTACCGGCAGGGCTGCTCGTGCCCTTCAGACTCTCACGGCCTGTGAAGTGAGGCCTCGCTCTCCTACCTGACCCTGCTGGCCTGGAGGCCATTGATCCCATACCCTGGGCACTGCACAACCCTGGGCACAGACAGGGCCTGTGCAGAGCCTGCACGTGTGGAGTGCGGCGACAGGGACAACCCGCAGCCACGTTCGCCTGCAGGTCAGCCCTGCCGAGTACACTGTCCTGGGTCATACGTAGTGTTAAGGTAGACTCAAGCTCATGCCAGGGGCGGTGGGGGCAGAGGTGCCAGACGCAGGGAAGGCCACGAGTCTCGGGCTGTCAGGCACTGTCTCTGCACGGGCAGGCTCTGTGCAGAAGAGAAGGGCTGCCCTTCTCCCACACACCTGCCCTTCCGCCTGACGCAGCACCTTCCCAGAAGCCTTTCCTGACTACCTAACTCCCTCCTCAGCCCTCGCCACCCATAGGCCTCTCACCCACCCCGTGGGCCCCTTGAAACCCGCTCCAAGGTTGGATGCCTGGGGTTAAAGGAGCCCCTGTGTGCCCAGTGATGAGGAGCGGTGCAGAATCCCAGAAGATCGCGCAGGAGAAATAGCAAGACTGCACCTCACACACAGCGGCAAAGCCCCACAGTGCTTCCTTGCCGGTCTCCTACCTCTGTCCCTCTTCCTTGGTGCCAGGTCGTCACCAGGAAAGTCTCTCTCTCGTCGCTCACTCAGTGTCAGCCTCTTGTCGCCCGGGGCGAGCGCACATTCCCACTTCGGGCCTCTTCACGGGGATCTGGCCCCTGCCGGCTCGAGGTTTCCCCGGTGCCAGTGCTGCATTCTTGAGCCCCCTTCTCCCCTTAAACTGCCAGTCTCTGCAATGCATTGCATAGCCCCAGAAGAATTTTGATAGCGCAAATTGTTGTCCATCTCCTGTAAGTTGGCTGCTTAATGTCCACCAGTTAGCAGGATGGTTGGCTGGGACAGTACTAGGACAGTGCTGGAACAGCACTGCCATGCTGGGCAGGCTCTCTACCCCTGCGCTCCACCCCAGCCCCAACATCCGCTAGGGAGGTCTCCGTGGATGCTCAGAAGCTTGTGTTATGCTGGATAGCTGACCCCAGGTCCTCTGGACAGAATGACTCAAGCCAGCTGATTACATCAGAATGACGGCATGGAGTGAGTGTGAGCGAGCGAGGACCAACAGGGGCCAGGCTCTTGCATGTAGGGATCCGCTGGTCTTACTGAGCACGGTTCTATCCCAGGCAGACATGGCGGTAGGAATGAGGAAGTTAGACAGGATGGAAAGCTGGGCTGGGTGGTCGCTAGTGTGCCGGATGGGCAAGACTAACTCAAGGCGCACAAAAACCATCCTTTATTTGTACTTTTGCAAAGCTTGTATCACATGACACAAGGCTGCCCAGAGACCAATAGCTGGCTTGAACCAGACAGGATGTTTTAGTCAGTACTGGGGCAGCTTGTTTGCTTTAGGCACTGAGGCCCAGAGCCACCTGCATACATTTGACCAATTTCCTGGCTTCCTGGGGCTCCCAACACTTGCACACACTGCTGAGGTAACACCAGAATAACCTTGGATGTGAAAAGCCCAGGGTCAAAGAATGTCCGCCCCTCGTGCCTTTCAGCAGTGGAATCTCCCTGAAAATGAAACTGGGAAAAGCACTGCCCGTGAAGGAGCTGACTGCCAGCAGACTCTCTCCTGTGCCGTCATGAGGCTGCAGAGAGCAGCAGGGCGGGTTTTAGCAGGAACTTCAGTGGACCCTCATTCTGTGGGCCTCAGTGTGCTGAGCTCCCAAGGAGTCACAGTGATCCCGAGGGTTGCCCATGTGACCTGGGGGAAAAGCATCTGGCCCCTGTGGGACCTCAGCACATGTCTCTGCCTCTCCTTCTCACCCCTTCCTGTGTCCCCACCCCCGCCAGCAGCACCACACACATCGCCTGTCTGGTAGCAGCACAGGAGAGGAGCAGTCCCCCGCCCCCTGGGAGCAGTGTGTTCAGGTGATAATTAAAGCATCCACACCAAAGACCCCTGAACCTCACCCAGCACCCAGCACCTGGCACCCAGCATGAAGCTCTGTGTCCCTCTGAGGCTGGGCAGGGCCTGAGCCAGTGTTCAGCCATTTCCGGTCCTGTCAGTGCTGCTCTGCCGGTCCCCGGATGGATGTCCCCAAGCCTGCCACGTGCACGGCTCCTTTCTCTGGGGACAGCAGTGAGCCCTCACTCCCAGGCTCTCTGCTGGCCCTCTTGGGCCTCTGAGCACCCCCAGAGCCCTTGCCTGTGCCTCTCTTCCACCCCCAAAACCAGCCCAGCCCCGTGACTCTCTCACCCAACCCTGGGCCAAGATCCCAGCAGTTAGCAGCTCCAGCCTGGGTGCCTCTGCCGTTGCTTGCATTTGGATGTTTTTACAACACAAAGCTATAGACAGTGGAAGATGTTCCAGCCATAAAATAAATGTTTCTAAATGAGTTCACCATTAGTTGTAGCCATTAAGTTGGACTGCCATTGATTTTAAACTCAGCCATTTTATTTGACATATACTTAAACATTTTAGTGCTCTTATTAGAGATGGGGTTTTTACTTTCCGATCTGACTATGAACTATTTGGCAGCAAGTTCAAATTTTATTAAATTCACTTTATTGACATTTTTCATACGAGTGGCTGCCAGCCTAGATACTGCAGCACTGATTCGTGTTTAGTTTGGAAGAGAGGAAGGAAGCTAGTGGCCCTTAGGTTTCAGATCATGTGGGGATGTGACGCAGGATTAGAACAGACACAGTTCACTGGGGAACGGGCACAGCACTCGGTGACCCTGGAAAGGGGGCACAGCAGTCTGTGACTGGCTGAAGTGTGAAGAAAGGAAAGCTAAAGGTCTAGGGTTTCCTTTTTTTAACTTAGTACTGTGAAAGACCCCCTTATCATTTGTCCCCTTCGCTTCAAACACCCTGACCCTTCATTCTTGCCATTTTGGGGAGCAGCTTCTCGAAGTCCTTTTCTTGAGTGGCCTCCAGAAAATATAGTGACTGCTGCCGCTGCTACCAGCAGCACCCCATGGAAAGGTAGGCTCCCACGAGCAGGGCAGCGTCCTCCTCCACCTTAGCCAGCACCCTGCAGCTTCTGGCCCTCGCCAAAGCCCAGAGGACCAGGAAAGTCACATGTTGTGAACTGGCTCAGGCCATCGAGGCGGCCACAACAGAGCCACTGAAGACGCTCCAGAGAGAGAGCGCCAGAGCTGCCACCACAGCTACAGGAAGGGCGGGATCCGCGTGCCCAAAGCGAGGGGGAGGGCTTGGCGGCGCTGGGCACTGAGCGACACTGTATCTTCTGCTCTATTCAGTGTTCCGTTCCAACAGTCGCTCTGTGTTTGGATCACGCCTGGCCGCGGTTAGGGTGTGTAAGGCAGATCTATCCCGTGTCGTGCAGAAAACCACCGTGAAGCCAGTGCCCCTGGAAGAGGCCATTAAATTGATCCAGATTGCCGAGCGCGCCCGGCAGGGTCGCCTGCGGGCGCTCTTCATGAAGCAGATCTACCTTCAAGAGTACAGAGCAAAGCAGGCCCGGCTCCTGGGCGAGCAAGTGGCAGACGCGGGCGCGGCCGCACTGCAGATCCAGAAGGTGCGTGCCCGGGGCTCACGGGGACGGGGTTTCCTGCCCCGCCTGAGATGCGCTCCGCCTGGGGAAGGGGTGAGGTCCTCTTTCGGGGAGGTGGGTTCAGTCAGTACATTCCAGACAGATCTGTCAAGTTCCTGGAGGAACCACTCACTTGGTCATGTTTAAAAATTTTACCCCACCTAGCCATTAAACACAGGACATTTTATTCAAATGATCGTAAAGACCATGTGCTGGAAAGAACGTTATTAAAACCGAGTCAGGATAGGAATCCTTAGTGAGTCTTTTAAAACTTCGCGCATGCACGACATGACTACAGGAGGGAGAAGCGGGATTCAGGGCGCCTTGCAGAAAGGTATACAGTTTAAGAACACCGCGGATTTTAGCCATTGTCTTTCCAGCCCGAGGCCCAGGTTGCGCATGGGAAACCAACGCAGGTGTGCGGTGACACAGATTAGAATTAGGACTGAGAGGAAGTCAGTGCAAGGACCGGAAACAGCAGAAGGATCCGAACGGCCCTAAGGACGTCGGACTGGGCGTGGGCGAAAGAGGAAGGAAAGACGGGTAGAAGGTTACTGCCTTCCACCCTTCCGTAGGGATGGATGCATGAGCGCTTCACGTAAAAGCCTGCGGGCATAATTCTTAGACTGTTTCCTGGTATTACTTTCGGAATTTTTCTGCTAAGACCAAGAAGAGGCGCCCTTAGATCCACTCTCCTACCCTCAAAGGGTTCTCTGTGGAAAACCAGGTAGGCAGGGACTTCTTGAAAGAAAGACGGGGGTCACTTCTGAGCCATCCTTTATTTAATTTTTTTTTTTTTTCTGTGATGACAACTGAAAAAAAATATATATTCCCTCAACACACATGAGCCCAGCCTGGCGATTGTGGCTGTCGGCGCCGGTGGCCCGCACTGTTCACCTGCCGGTAGCCCTGTGGTGGCCGCGCTCAACCGTGCAGCTGGCGGCAAGCAGTCCTGTGCTCCGTTTCAGGTGTGGCGAGGTTTCCATCAGTGCAAGAAGACGGAGAGAGAACGAGAAGAGGAGATGGTGTTCCTGGGCATGGTGAGCTGCCCGCAGGCAGGCGGGGTCTGGCTTCCTCGAGGCAGTGGGCGCCACTAAGGCGCCTGTCTTCTTGGAGGGCGTCAGGGAAGAAAAGAAGCAAACTGGGGACTTGAAGTCACGGAGTTCCCTGAGTGGAGAGAAGCCAGTGTCGGGCGGGGACCTGGGAACCTGGAGGAGGAGGCCAGCGCCCTTCCCAGAGCCCCTCGCAGGGGCAGGGCGCCCCCAGGCCGGACAGGAGCAGCTAAAGGCCAACAGCGCGCCCTCTTCATTAGGACGCATGGTCTTGGGCATCGGTTGCACCGATAAGGCTGGGTCAGGGTGGGCATGGGAAGTCTCCGTGGTGATTGCTAAGTCCTAGAGCTGGAAGGGTGCCGGAGCTCCCTACCGCCACGCGTCGGCGTCGCCGTGAGCGGCAGCCTGTGCACTACCCACCCGTCTTCTCCCGGCGCTGTGGTCTCGCTGGGCTCTCTGCCCGGGCTCACAAGGCCATCTTGGCGATGCCAGCCGGGCTGATCTCGCCTGAGACTCGGCCAGACCAGGGGCCTCTGATTCCTTGCCACTGTTAGCGGATGAAGCGAGGGGCCCCTGTGGTGACAGGGGCTTCAGGGAAGCCATCAAGGAGAGCAGGGATATGCAGTCTTGCCCTGCGCTCTGCCCTGTTGTGTGGGTTGGAGGCTGGCTAGAGGGTCCACTCCCACCGGGCAGGGATTCCAGCAGGGGCTGAGGTCCAGGCAGCCACGCGCACAGGGGGCAATGCCAGGGTCTGTCTGCAGCAGGGGCTTCCCCTGCAGGGTGCGCACAGGGGTCATGAGCTCCTGACAGCACAGAGAGCCCCTGCCACCCGGCAACACCCCCAGATGCCTCCTTGTCCCTCTGCACAGGACAGCCCTGGCTGTATTTGGTGCCACATCACATCCCTGCAAGCCATCTCTTCTGGAAAAATTTTTACGCTGTTTTTTTGTTGTTCTTTGTTTACATTTGCGAATTGTTTTGTTTGTGAGGTGTTTATTTTCAGATATAATAAAAATAACTTTTAAAAATTAGAAAGGAGGGCTGGGGAGATAGCTCAGCAGCATAAATGCCTGCCTGGCAAGCTCAAGGTCCCAAGTTTGATCCCCAGAACCCCCCCCCCCACCCCCCAAAAAAAGTAGAAGAAAAAGAAAAATTAGAAACAATATAGAATTTTACCAAACAAGATTATAACAATTCAACAACAGTTATTATAGTGCATATTGTTATCTTCAAATTAGTTGTTCATATTACTAGGTATAACACGCACGATTGGTCAAAACATTTGTAAAAATGTAAGCATTAGCTGTTCCTTTGAATAAGCCCCTAGAAACCAGCAGTACAATTATCCAAGGCGTCCTTGTATATGCGCACAATACATCCATCAGTCTCCCTTTTCTTGTCTTCGCCCCTCCCTCATCCCGGTTGTTCCTTCCCTTGGAGCAATTTCTTTCCCTTTCAGTGTCTGTCATGCCTTCCGGGCTGTATGCACTCCTTCCGGTTCCTACCCCGCCGGCCGGCTCGGCGCCCGCGCATGCGCATCTGATCTGTTTCGCCTCCGAGCCGACCCGGTCTCGAGCTGCACCACTTAGGACGCGATGAGGAGGCTCATGGTGGAGGGCGGGCGCCGCACACGCAGATCTTGCTTTCTCCTTTCTCCTCCTCATCTCTCAAACTCCTTTCATCTTCAAAAGATCTCTCTCCCTTTTTCCTATTAGCTGTCTTTTATTTGGATTTTTAAATTACTCTTTCAGTTTCTCGCAGAAGAGGAGCCACGCAATGTTTAAACTTGTGTGTCTGACTCACTTCCCGACCCGGTTTATCTTCCTCTCAGGCAGAGTAGTACTCCACTGTGCAGAAGCACCACCCGCATCCATTCCTCTGCGGATAGACACCTGGCCGGCCCCAAGATCTGGCTGTGAGGAGTTGTGCCGCTAGGCCCTGTGACAGGATGTCTCTAAATCTGTCAGGACCGTGTCTAGGAGAATAGCTAGGTTGCACAGGGTTTCTAGTTTTAGTTTTCGGAAGCACCACCATGTTGACTTCCTCCATGGTTGTGCTTGGTTACGTTAGCTCTGATGTAATGGGGTTCTCTTTCCCCAGAGCCCCACCAGCATTTGTCTTTATCTGATATTTCTCTATGGTGGCCATTCATTCTGGAATAAGATGAACCTCAGTGTTATTGTTATTTGTATTTCCCTCCTGGCCAGAGACGCTAACTTTTTTTTTCCATGTAGTCAGACCGCAGAAACGAGAAGTGGTGGCGGTCACCAGGCACTGAAGGAGGAAGAATGTAGAATTGCTGTTTAATGCGGAGTCCGGCCAGCAGGGTGACAGGTTCTAGTGCTTAGGCACATAACTATGTAAGCACAGCAGTTAGCTAGCTAGTTAGCTGCATGCTACAAACTGGTTAAGATGGTAGCTTTTATATTATGGGGGGTTAACAAAAAAGTTTTGAATTTCTAAGAATTTTATTGGGCATTAAAGCATGTGGATATGGTTCTATATACATCTTGACTGTTTGCTGCTAGCCAAAAACTACAAGCTAGAAATGAAATGGGACTGCTGGCGTTCATGTCCCTCCAAGACGCCACTCATCGTGAGATGTGTTGTTATTGGCAAGAGCCGTTAAGAAAAAAGAGCTACTAAATAAATCAGAACGCATCCTGGATGGTAATGCATGCCCGCCCCTAGCTCAGGTTACATTGCACTTTGAGAAATGTGTGTCTCAGGTTGGTGAAATCCAGTAAGGTGAATCAGTCTGACTAGGAGCAGTAAGGAGGAGGGCAAGTGTAGCTGTCGACGGGGTGCACTTCCTTCTCAGAGAAGACGAGCTAAGTTGGGCCAACCTTTCCGAAAATGAACTGGCAAGAGGGAGCAAGATGCTTAAAATGTGTGACGCTCGCCCCCAGCCTCTGCTTCCATTCCGTGAGTCGTCGGAAATAGAGATCTGTGCACGCAAGCGTTCTTTGTGTCTGTGCACCAGATATGATCCGTGGTAAGAAAATGGAAATCACCCATGCCAGTGCCACAGAGGGCATGTAGCTGCATAATTTATGCACGGTGGCCTTGCAAGGCATAGTAGTCAAACATGTTTATGACTATTTTTTTAAATTATTTAAAAATTTAGACTCAGACTCATAACAATCCTCCTGTCTCAGCCTCCCCAGCACTGGGATTACAGGCTTGTGTCACCACGCCCGGTTTTGAGACCAGCATGACAGGCAGTACCAAGGATAGGATCCAGGACCTTGAGCTTGCCAGGCCAGCACTTAGACCGCTGAGCTGTCTCCCTAGCCCCATAACTAATTTTTTTTTTTTTTTTTTTTTTTTTTTGGTGGGACCGGGGTTCAAACTCACAACCTTGCACTTGCCAGGCAGGCACTTGTGCCACGGAGCTATCTCCCCAGCCCCCCTATAACTAATTTTTAATGGCATTAAAAATATAAGAGATGATATAGATATTCCAACTAAGTAGAGTCACTAAGTGAATAAATCCAAGTAAGTATATTCAAAATAGGAAGGAAGATGCCAAGCTTGAAGAAAGCTCATATTTTATTCATTTTGTGGTACCAGGAATTAAACTCATGACCTCATGCTTGCCAGGCAGGCACTGTGCCACTGAGCTATATCCCTGGTTCTAGAGCTCATGCTTTAAT
The DNA here is from genome assembly GCA_004027025.1 of Myocastor coypus. Taxonomy (NCBI): domain Eukaryota; kingdom Metazoa; phylum Chordata; class Mammalia; order Rodentia; family Myocastoridae; genus Myocastor; species Myocastor coypus. The sequence continues at coordinate 27,996 of PVJA010002255.1, read as the reverse complement.
GGGTGAGCTTTGAAAGATTTAATTTTTGTTGCTTCTTTCTTTCTTTCTTTCTTTCTTTTTTCTTTCTTTCTTTCTTTCTTTCTTCTTTCTTCCTTTGCAGAACTGGGGATGGAACTCAGGACCTTGCACCTGGATATTATTTTGTTAGAAATATACCCTCTAAAAGTAAAGCCAAGCGGCAGCACCTTTCCCCTGTCATCTCTAAGCCGCTCAGCCTGTGGGAAGGAGCGCTAGGTGAGGATGCGATGTTGTTTCTCCCGCCAGCGCAGAAAGAGTGTAAGGGGAAAAATGTAGCTGTCTCATTTTCTACTCCAAAAACTGGCACCAAAGGGTCCCATCCTGGAGATTGCAAATTTGAAAAATGTAGCATGAGCAGCAGTTTTGACTCGGTGCTGCCTGTTTAAGTGAACTCCCCTGCGGGGCAGCTCAGCCTGACTCACCCAGCAGCCAGAAGGAGCTGCCCGGGAGGAGCTTAGGTGGTGCCCTATGCGGCTGTTTATATATTGAAGTGTTTTTTTTTTTTTTTAATTTAATTTTATTTATTTATTTTTTTCTTGTTTCAGAACCTTTTTTGTTTATTCACTCATTTTTACGGCCGGCTCAGCCCACCCCAAGGGCAGGGCTGGCGTAGCATGTGGTGCCGGGGATCAAACCGCGGTCCCTGAAGCCGCCCAAGCTTTCCCAAGCAGGTGCTTTAGACCACTGAGCCATCCCGCCGGGCCCCAGCGGCCGACACCACAGAGAGATACTTTGACCCGGTTTCATGGTTTTAACTCGGCAGTTTCACTTTGTCGTCTTCTGTGCTCAGCTGAAGTGAAAGTCCTTACTGATTCTCAGCCCAATGGCTCAGGCAGTGTAAAGAGAGGGGACGGCTCGCCTGGGCGCACCCGAGCGACTTGTTTTGATGTGCTCTTTCCCAGAGCATGTGTCCTCTGGATCTCACATGTTCTGCTGAAAGTTTACACCACTGAGAAATATATGGATTCAATTTTTAAAAGAATGTTATCTGCAGCGTACTTGCTGATGACCATAAAAAATCCATTACCCTTAGCCTAAGACGTGTTTTCAATCGAAGAGATTTTCCACTCCATCACTGATTAAGATACTGCCTGCTCGCTTTAAGATTTCATTTTTTCATTAGTTCATTTTACTCCATTAGACCAACGTGGAAACCATGGGCTTATCTGATGAACTCCGCATCTGGGCCCGTGAGCCTCTTGGCACGTTTGCAGGAACAGCGACTTAGCGACGGAAACCAAAACCGGAGCAAGGGACCACTTGGCACTGGGGCTTCGATTCCTGGCCTCGAGTTTCTTTTGTCATTGTCATGTATAGGACTTTGGGGGGTAATGCCATTTTAAATATTTATATTCTAAAATCTTCAAAGGGAAATAAATAGCGCTCTCAAAGAACTCGCACAGTTACTTTACCTGGCACCACCACTGGGGTGGACGGGAAGCAAGAAGCGCAAGGAGTGTGTGGCCTTGCCTCCTGTGGACCCCTTCGGAGCAGTTTGTCCAGCAGCCATGACTATCGGGTATTTTATGTTCTTCCAAAGCGATCAGTGTTTGTACTCTAATGAAGAACTCTGGAGGACGCTTACTAAAGTGGGAGACCTGTCACCCCTGCATGCCTCGGCTGGCTCCCGAAAGCACCATAAAGTCCCGCTCACTGTCCATCCGCCATGAAGCAAGCTGTATTCCAGATTGCTTTGTGACCGGTAAATTCACAAAGAACCTCTGGTACCGGTGAGGGCTGCCTAGTGCCAAGAACTCACCCTGAGGCCCAGGTAGGGAGCTCTGGGCCACTGCTCTGGTATCCCTGGGAACAGCTGCCAATGACACATGGGCAGAGCATCTAAATGAAAGGCTCTTTCATGGCCACACTTGGATTTCAACCAGAATTTCGTAGGTCACGTCATGTGTTCTTCCTCAAGTTTGTGAATTTCCTTTCCTTCCTTCCTTCCCTCTTCCCTTTTCCTTCCTTCCTGCCTTCCCTCCTTCCTTCCTTCCTTTCTTCCTTCCTTCTTTCCTTCCCTCTTCCCTTTTCCTTCCTTCCCTCCTTCCCTCCTTCCTTCCCTCCTCTCTTGGTTTCTTTGTAGTACTGATGACTGAAGCCGGAGTTGCATCCCCAACCCTTCTCTATTTTTTGAGACAGAGTCTCACTAAATCACTGAGTTTCCCTGACTGGGGTTTAGCTTGCAGTCCTCCTGCCTCAGCCTCCTCTGGAGCTGAGATTACAGGCAGGGCTCACCCATGTCCAACTCCTAAGGGACATTTTATTTTTCTCAAAAAAAACAAATTGATTCCCGATCCTCAGAAAGATAGATTAGCCACAACTTGCAGGGCTTTGTTTTGCATTTGTTGTGTGTTGTCAGGCCCTTTGTCCCCTGAGTGTCCCTGGGGGGGCAGCACAAGCCAACAGCATGCATCTCCCTGCACAGACTCTGTGGGCACTGCCTCTAGTGGGTGCCATTGAGAACTTGGCACCTGGGGTGGACACCTGGGGACCGGAGATGGGCAGTTGGGCATGTGTACTTAGAGACAGGCAGAGAGGCTGATTCAAAGCCCTCATCCAGAGTGTGCCAGTGGAGGGACCCAGAGGGCCGCGTCCACCTCAGTTTCCACTGGTGTGAGGCAGGGCAGTGCTGCCCATGTTGTAGGGCTGCAGGTAGACTTCAGGCAGGACTGCAGGAAAGGCCAGGCCTGGAGGGTGAGACAGGATGTGCCTGCCAGTCCTGGTGGCCAGGGTCACCTCGGAGAATTATAATGCACTCTCCCAGTGTCCAAATGACTTGTGTAATGGGAAACCACCAGGTAGTATAACTTTCTGTACAACAAAACATAAACATTTCAAAATAAGTTCTTGCCTGAAAATCCGTCTACACTCAATTTCAAAATATAAAACCCCTTTGTGGTTTTTGCCACACACTGCTGAAGCCATGAGCTGCCAAGGCGTCTGCTGGAAGGGCGCCGTGGAGAAGCCCGCGAGGGGGAGCTCAGTGTGAGTGCAGTCTGATCATGCACAAAGGATGCCTTGAGATGCCTGAGGTGACGGCTGCATCAGGTGACGGCTGCACCCCGCCACAGGTGCCAGGCAGTCGTGGCAAGCGTGCCTCCTGGTACAGATGCACAGCGAAGGTGACAGGCATGCTAGGCAGGGGCTGGAATTTGAGTCAGTCACCCCGAAGAGTCACTGACATCTCAGTCATCCGCTCTGAGAGGCGGTGGTTAGAATAAAGGAAGGCGCCATCTTCTTTTCTATTAGGTGGGACTTTGCAGTCTAGTTCCCTGGAAACTGAGCTGAAGCCTCAGTTCTTCTTATTCTTACTTTTAGTGTACCTTTTTCTTATTTTCCTGCTTGCTTCTGCCTGTCCATCTCCACCTCCTCGAGGGTAGGAGCCCACGCATGCAGCGACCCCGGAACTGCCCACGTGGGCTCAGGGTCGGGTCCTGGGGACAGGCTGTGGGGCGCAGGGGGGCGCCGCCTCACCTCTGCGCCAGGGCTTCTGCGCTGCGCCTGCAGCCTGCAGATGGTATTGGCCCTCAGCTTTGACCTCCTTCCGGGGTAAGGAAATCACTCCCTGTAAAGCAATAAAATCACATCTGAGACCGCAGGGAGTCCTAGCGTTTGCCCTTATTTTTTTCCAAGTACCTCATAGTTGTGGGTTGAGACACTCACATCTTTCATAATTCCACAGTTTTTACTAAATTCCCATTTAAGAAAAAAAAAAAAAAAAAGGCACCTATTTAAAGTTGCCATGGTGGCTCGCACCTGTAATCCCAGCACTCCGGAGGCTGAGGCAGAAGTAAGCCACATCTGCGGCCAGCCTGGCCTACATAGTGAGACCTCCTCTCAGAAAACCAGATACATCCATAACTAAGTGAGCAGCTAATGCCACCGTGAGAGCCAGGTACAGGAACATGGGGCTGTCGCACCCGTGGCGCGGAGAATGCAGGTGCGCAGCGGCTCAGCAGCAGACAGGAAAATGACAGCTGCACTTTTCAGAAAGGGCAGTGGAGGCGCCGTGACACATAGAAAATGGAACTAGTTGTGCTCCTGCTCCAAAGGCTACGACGAGGAAGAGATGAGCCGAGCTTTGTAAACACTCGAAAGTGTGCCTGGCGTGCCGTGAGTACCCTGGAAGGGGGCTTTTTTATTTTATTTTTTTTTTTTTTCTTCGGTGGTACTGGTGATTGAACTCAGAACCTTGCACTTGCCAGGCAAGGGCTTATTCTACTGAACTATCTCCCTGGCCCTCGGAGCATCTTTACAGAAAGCAGCAACAGCCTACCCCACCAACCAACCCCAAGCTCCGTGGGGCACTGGTCTTATTATTGCTCTTTTTAGGCAAGGGCATTTTTTTTTTAAAGACTAAAAAGATTTTTTTAAGGACTGGGGATTAGTAGGCTGGAGCATTTTTTTTTTTAAATGCTTCATTTCTTATTTAATAGTTTTGCCTTTGCTAAAATCGTACATTCTACAAGAAAGATTTGGCCTAATGTCCGGTGGCGAGAAGGAGCCTCCAGCCCTCCTGCCTGGCTGTGGTGGGCGTGGGTGGGTCGGAGAAACCCAACGCACACGTGCGGCGTAGGCCCCAGAGCGCAGTGCAGAACAGAGGGGCTGATTTCCGGAAGCCCGGCAAAGACGTGGCCGGCAAGGCGCAGCCACTGCGATGGGTGTGGTGTCTCGGTCGCAGAACCCGGCCGAAGCCCACAGCTCTCCATGCCTCCGTGCGCTGATGTGGCTGCGCCGGATGCCAGCCCCCGCCCCACCCCCAGACGATTCGCTCCCCTAGAGAGCGGACAGCTTTCACCCGCTGACTTGCAAGAATATCTGGGACTAAGAAATGGAACAGGCTCCCATCGGAGCTAATGTCCATTTTCTCTCTCTAATTTGAACAAGGATTTTTAAAGACAAAGCCCATCAAACATTAGCTAAGCATTTAAGTTAATGGGCTGTGTCGTCCTATTTGCCCACCAACTCGGGGACCGTCATCTGATGTCCTATTTCCACTGCAACATCAATTATTAATATGTATATTTTTGCTGACAGAGGACCTCGTAAATGTAGGTTTCGTTATCCTGTTCCGGGTCATTAGCGGTGGAAAGCTTGCAAATATAATGGTTTATTCACATGGGAAGCCTTCGTTAAGATGCGCTATTCCACAGCCCGGGTGCCTCGGCACAGAGTGCATTTCTGTGTTCTCTGGCTGCCCCTAATAGTCGCAATTTACTTTTAAATGAGTTGCTGTGCATGCGGTGAGTTAACAAATTTGAATTCCACGTGACCAAAGTTGCTAAAGAGGAAAAGATGTATTAGCCCGAAGGAATGCTGCTCCTTGACACAAGACTTAAAGATGTGATAACCTTTAAATTTGCAGAGAAATAGAGGAGGAAGTTACAAATGACCCCAACATGATTGGGCTGGAGAAGGCCTACATCGACCGGCATGGCTGAGTGCACACGCGCAGCATGGTGACGCCATCCGCAAGGGACCCGGAGAGCGAGAAGCCTCACTAACCATGGAATGCCTCACAAAGCGTCCATGCTGAGCCTCCCTTGCAGCATCTGCGCCGTGGGCCCCTCAGGACCTCACTGCTGAAGGGCGTGGACATCCACTGCACATGCAGGGTAGGAACACATAGGACGGGGACGTCACTCCAGCGCCACACCCACGGAGAGGACAGGATGCTGCTCCCAGCGCTGAATGCGTTCTCCCTCACACAGGACCCGAGCGAGTGGCGGGACGTGTGCTGAACACGTCTTTTGGAGCTATGGACGGGACGCTCACCACCCACCTCCTCTTCTTTCATTGAGGCACAGAAGGAGAAAGACCCAGCTCAGACGCAGCTGTGTGCGTCTAAGAAGGAAGCTGACAAATGGCTGTGGGACCAGTGTTCTGGGGGGTGGGGGTGGGGAGTCAGGGAATTATGGAGTATGCCATTCCAACTGCCGAAAATCGTGGAGTCAGTTCAAGAATTCCATGTTCTGCCTCCTCAGCCTTCGGAGGCTGAGAAATTTGGGGCATTTGGGGCCCAGATCCATTCTAATACCTTCATAAAAGCAGTTAATGGCATTAGGAAAGTGGATCAAAGTCTGAATTACCAATTTCTATTCAATACATTTAAAAATGTAAGCACTAAGAATAAAAACCATTACTAGAGGCATGAAGATTGGTTTTTATTGTAAATGATTAAATAAGAGAAGTTTGTTCACTTGGTTTTGATGTAAAACACATAATCCGAGGAAAAGTCAGGTGAGGTGTAATCTCAGCACTTGGGAAGCCGAGGCAGGAGGATTGCTTCAAAAAACTCGGGAAGCTGAGTTTGAGGTCAGCCCAGGCTACACAGCGAGTTCAAGGCCAGCCTAGACTACATAGTGATGTCTAATGCATTTCCAGCTGGAACCATGGAGGGTGTAGGAGAGAAGAAAAAGAAGGTTCCTGCTGTGCCAGAAACCCTTAAGAAAAAGCAGAGACATTTCGCAGAGTTGAAGATAAAGCGCCTGAGAAAGAAGTTTGCCCAGAAGGTGCTTTGTAAGGTGAGGAGGAAGCTCATCTATGAAAAAGCCAGGCTCTATCACAAGGAGTCCAGACAGGTGTACAGAACTGAGATCAGAATGTCAAGAGTAGCTGGCAACTTCTATGTCCCTGCAGAGCCCAAACCGGCATTTGTCGCCCAGATCAGGGGTATCAGTGGTATGAGCCCAAAGGTCTGCAGGTGTTGCAGCCTCTTCGTCTTTGCCACATCCTCAGTGGCACCTTCAGTGGCACCTTCATGAGGCTCAACAAGGCTTCAATTAACATGCTGGGAACTGCGTAGCCATAAGTTGCATGGGGGTACCCAAACCTGGAGTCAGTAAATGGACTAATACACAAGCGTGGCTAGGACAATATTGATAAGCGAGTTGCCTTCACAGATAATTCATTAATTGCTTGATCTCTTGGTAAATATGGCACTGTCTGCCTGGAGGACCTGATTCATGAGATCTATACTGTAAGGAAATTGCTTCAGAGAGGTAAACAGCTTCCTGTGGCCATTCATCTCCACGAGGTGGAATGAAGAAGACCACGCATTTTGTGGAGGGTGGAGATGCCGGAAATAGGCAGGACCAGATCAGCAGGCTTATCGGAAGGATGAACTGAGGCATCTACCATGGTGATTTTATGATTTGGGCAGTTAATAAAATATCTGCTTCCAAAAAACAAAAATAAGATAAAAAGGCATGCCTCTGAGTACTTGAATAGTGATGTCACTTAGGTCCTTTGTCCTGGCATTATTCTTTAAAGTGATCTTTAAAATCCTCATTCTGTATTCTCTTTTCAAGTATATTAGATTTTGTCTCATTATACTAAACTCAGAAAATCATCCTATTTTCTTAAAACGTCTAATGTGTACGTCTGTAAGGCATTACACGTGCGGCTTCCTTTTCTTGCTTGACTTGGCTTTGGCCGGTGTGTGAGTTCTCAGTGCATCCCCACTGCACCCCTCCTTCGCCTACACAGACTACAGGGTGCCCCTGAGAGTGGGGGTGTGACGTGCCTCAGAGTCAGGGTGCATGGGTCTGCAGTACACACTCTTCGTTTGATCTGCTTGGGATTTGTCAGTTCACATCCTGAATTGAATTCTTAATGTTTTTCTTTTCAAATAATTGGTTTAAATTTGCATCGTCGCGGCGCTTTGCTCTAAGCCTTCAGTGCCGTCACTTCCTCGTTTCTCCGCTTCAGCAGTGCACTTTCCCTCTGTTCTCAGACTCCAAAGCCTCTTTGCACCGCAATCCCCTGGCCATCCAGGGTGTCACCCCGAGGCCAGTGGCACAGCGTGGTATGATGACAGCCATCTCAGTGGCCACCATGGCAAGAGCTTGGGATCTTTGTCACAGAGAACTGTCCCTCAGCCCCTGGAGCTGTGATTCCGGGCACCACAAGCCAAGACTTCTCATCCTTCTCCACCTCCCTTTCCCTCCTTCCTTCCTCGCTGTGGGCACTTTGACTGATCGCCGTGGCCCTACCGTCATCCACCGGTCTCATTTCTCTGGAGATCTGCAGCTAGGACTCATGTCTTCAGTGAGTTTATTTTTTCCCCTAGCACTGGGCCACGACTCAGCATGTGGTGGGTGCTCCGTAGCCGGCCACTGGTGGAGCTGCTGAGGACCAGGTTACGAGGGAGGGCTTTGCAACGGCAGCGCAGCTGTGTGGCTCAGCAGCGGAGTTGCCCCTTCGGGGTCTGTAGCAGTGCCTCAGATTGCATGTTGGTGCTGTTTTCCCTACACCAGAGCACATCAACTCTGTCCACCAGGCTTTGCTCCAGATCCTTCCTGGAAATTCTCTGTTGCCCCCCCACCCCCACCCCCACCCCCACCCCCACCCTGCTGACCAAGAAGATTTAGAGTAGTTTTACTTATGGTCTGAGGGAACTTTTGAAGGCTTATAGAGCATATTAAATAGCTTTCTATTACTATAATCAATACCCAAGATAACTAACTTTTAAAAATAAAAGATGTATTCTTAATGAAAAAGTGAAGTCTTGGCATTCTAGCCCAGGGCTGATGGCCTGGGTTCTAGCCAGGCAGCGTGTGGCTAGCACAACCTGCACCTTCAGGCCTGGAAGCAAAAAGGCTGAAACTGGGCTCAGATTACAGAAGTCTTTCCAGGACACTCCCATAGCTACCTGAAGGCCTCCCACCGCCAGGCTCCACCTCCTGAAGGCTCAGCCACTTCCGTAGGGCCCCACACAGGGCCTCTCAGGACATTTCAGAATCCACACTTCAGCCACACTTGGCGTTTTTCAGGCTGAGCACCGCTTGAATCTGGGAAGAATTATGCCTTAGTTACTTTTCACTCGTTGCTGGGACAAATACCGGACACTCAAGATGAAGGAAGGAAAGATTTATTTAGCTCACAGTTCGTGGAGGTTTCAGTCCATATTTAGCTGGCTCAAGGATGAGTGGAGCAGGGCAGAGAGCATCCAGTTCATGGCAGTGGAACAGTAACCAAATGGTGACAGAGGCAGCCAACCAAACGGCAGCAGAGCGACAGCTACAGTTCTAGTCTGTCTCTCTGTCTCTCTTTATATTCCTATCAGGCTCTCTGCCTTAGGATATCGGCCCTAGACCACACCCACAGTCCCAGCCCTACTCAGACCGATAATCGCATCAGTACTAAAACACATAATCCCAGTGACTCAGAGTCAAGTCTCAATCTATAGAAATCCCTGCCCAGTGACTACATGAAGCTTTGGGGGGACAACTAGACATAAGCCATAACATCTTCCCTCCCCTACTGACGAATCCGTGTTCTAATGTCTGGCTGGATCTGATCTTGTACCCTTCTCGCTTGGAGAAAACACTGTTATTCTGGGTTCAGCTCTGATAACTTCCGCCAGCTCGGTAACTTTTCCCGTCTTAAACTCTCTGCTGTTTCCAGAACCCGCCTCCTCACTTCGATGAAGTGAGCCCTACGGTCACGCAGGCCGAGAAGGTGGACCTGCTGCGGACTGACCTGCAGGTGAAGCATGAGGAGCGCTACCAGGAGGCCCTGGTCACGATCAAGAACGACCTGAGGTTGATCGAAGGCCCAGACATCAAGGAGAACCTTCAGGACCAGATCCGGCACTGGTTCATAGAATGCAGGTGACCGCAAGCCACGTGGCGGGGTGGCGGGGGTCCTCGGCAGCCCCTCTTCCCTGGCCATGCTTGCCCTATGTGTCTGAGCACAGAGGCACCTGTGTATAGAACCTCAAGGTCTCTTAGTTTCTTTTTGAAAAGTGGAACAGCAAGGCTAAGAATGCAAGAATGAATTTTTTAGTGAAGAATTTTCTTGTGCTCGTTTGTGAAAAATAGAGTCCATGGAGTCTATTTGTGGACTCATCCCCACAATCATAGCACGTCACAGACAGGTCTGTCTAAAAGCGCAGGGACCCAACAGCAGACAGGCTCCACAGCTTCTCCCACGGGGAGCTGCAGGCCGCTGCTGCAGTGCTCAGTGCTGGGCCTTTCTGTTCTGACCCTTGCGGAAGCTGCAGATTCTTAGGGCTGGACAGTCTCCTCTCAGGTCCCCGGAGATGGGAGCAGTTCTGGTGAAGGAGCCCAGGATACTCACATACCAATGCCATCTCTACTGCTCTTGAACTAAGTCTTACGTGACATCAGCTTTGCATACAACAGCTTGAGGGGTGTCCACTGTCTGCGCCTTGCAAGAGGCGTGTCTTGGCCACCTGGGTCAGGCAGCCTCGAGTCTATCTTACTTTAGGAGCGAAGGCCAGAGGGCAGCTTGAGCAGTCCCATGGGAGAGGAAGGACCCCGGGCCAGCTCTTGAGCGGGCTTTGTGTGCTGCCTCCAGGCCCACGCTGACCACCGCTGGGCAGCTCACAGGAGCAGGGGGCATTTATTGTGGGAAGCAGAAAAGTCAGGCTTTTCTAAAAAATTCCACAGCTCGCGTTTGGCATGGGCGGGTGGACTCAGAGCAGAGGCCTCAGGCTTGACCCATGCCTGGTCATTCCAGAATCTTCCAGAAGTGATGGTTCCTCGTCTCTTTCTGGCTCCCTCAGCCTGTCCGCACCACCGGTCCTTCTCACTAGACAGTGATGGTGGCCATGCAAGATGTCCCAGGACAGAGCAGAGCCACCTCTGCCCCTCCCTATGGAAGCTGTGACATGACTCAAGTTTGTCACTTCCACTGCAAACCTTTGGGTCAAGGTATTGTCCTGCCCGTTCCTCCTGCCATAACTCATGAGCAGACCCCAGCCTGGTGTACTACAACAGTAGGAGCTTCTTGGGCTTGTAGGCCTGGAGCGTTGACACTCCTGGGCTCCCCTTGTGACCCTGAGCTTTCTGCTGAGGTCCCAGCCTTCAGCCCCTCTTTGCCTGAGACCCTTTGGATGGCCATGGCCTTGGTTGGCCCACGTGCTCTGAGCTCTCGCTCTTTCCCACCCCCTCGTCACCGTGTTGAGCTCAGAGCGACCAGAGTTGCCCCTGTGTGTTTTCCTCCTGGTTCTTCCAGCTCCTTCTGGGCTCTGAGAAGACCCTGCACTCTCCCTGTGCCTTGCAGAATGGGTATGAGCCAACCTGGCTCTTGCTTCCCACAAAAGCGCTGTGAGTCCTTGGACGATTCACCGAACTTCTCCATGCATCTGTTTCATACCTGTGACTCGGGGCAAGCGTTACCCCTATTTTTGGGGTTGCCCAGGGCAGTGGGGCCTGAGCCTTAGTGCTGACTGCTGTTACCTCTGCCTGCCTGTGGTCCACAGCCCCACAAGCTCCCTGCCTCGCACTAGGAGCTGGTGCCAAGCTGATCCAGGAGGTGGGCAGGCAGGGGCGAGGTTTCTCATTCTTCGCCTATTCTGTCCTTGGGTCTATAGAAAATCTTCCCACGAGCCGGGTGTGGTGGCTCATGCCTGTAATCCCAGCGCTTGGGAGGCTGAGGCAGGAGGATTGGTGCAAGTTCAAGACCAGCCTCAGCTACAAAAGTGAGCTCAAAGCCAGCCTCAACTGCATAGCGAGACCCTGTCTCAAAAAGACAAAAAAAAAAAAAAAAGAAAGAAAGAAATAGGAAGGTGTCGCGGAGGGGGGGGGGGCGGGGGGGCCGTTGAGTCTTCCAACCAGATCCCTTTGGTTCGTAGAACACAAACCTTTATTTTCATAGCTAGTGAGGGCCCTTTACACGGTGGCCAGGAATCTTCCCCGCTCTGCTCATGTGTCAAGAACAGGTATTCAAAAGTATGCTTTAAATTCCATGTATTGGGAAGTGACCAAAATAGCTGAAAACACCATGCTCAGTTATAGCCCAAATAAGCTAAAATGTGCATGTCCAATGCTCCCCATTTCCCCCGGACTTTTGTTCCAGGACCCCAGTATTTGCCTGAAAACACAGATGCGGTCAGGCCCCAACATATCAAGTTCTTTCCCTGTGTCTACAAGGCAGGAGGCTCAGTTAGACGCAGCTGAGGCTAACGACCGGGAGAGGCTAGGAGAAGCTTGTTACTGCGCCGGGATAAGGTTGCCAGCACCAGTGCTCTTGAGCTTCGGGGCGTTGCAGGTAGGGTTACGGGAACCACAAGCGCATCCACACGGAGAAAGCGGGTTGGATAACACAGACAGCTGCTGCGGGAGGGGCGGGCAGGCGGTGCACACAGCGTGCGTGGAGGGACCCGAGGATGACCCACTTCCGGGGGGCAGAACACGCCCAGAACGCTATCCGGTCTCCCCAGAAGCGCACAGTGTGAAACCCGTGCGCTGCCCATTTCCGGGGTTCTCCACTTCATATTTTCAGGCTATAGCGGACAGCAAGGGAGTAAAACTAAACCCACAGAGAACAGAACTGCAGGTGGGGTCAGTGCGTCTCGGAGCATGGCTAACTTGCCGGACACGCGTGTGCGTGGGCGCCGAACTTCTTGTGCTAAGAGCCAGGCTCACCCCCCAGGTGGGGACTGGGGGCAGTTGCTCATGGTGTACTCCACATTCTTTAGTCAAGGAAGCCTTTTGTTTCCATAAGTATTATTTTTATAAGGAAAACCTCAATTAAAAATCTACTCTAGGAAAAGAAAGGTAATCGATTTGGGTCCATTTTAAGCTTTTCCAACACCCTTATCTCGGGCAAGCCGTTAAATGTGACCCTTCGCTGCCCTCTGGGATGGGACTGGCACACAAGTCCAGAGTGGGAGTGGGCTGGACCCCACTAGAGGTGCTGAGGGGCCACAGGAGACCAGAGGCGCTCCGCCCTCATCTCCGGCAGGATTTGTGTGTTCCCTTTGAAGAGGCAGCTGGTCCGCTGCTAGGGAGCTCAGCACCCTGGTACTCCTGACCCCACAGCCCGGAGGCAGGGCAGAGGCAGTCTTACGAGCAAGCAGTGTTGGATTCACAAAGATAAGACTTCTGAAGTCATTCATAAGGTCAAGGGCAAATTTATTTTCATAATTGGATTATATTTATCTGACTGACGTTGATTTAAAAAAATCCTTTCCCTGGCTTTTTTTTTTTTTTTCCAATCAAAGCCTAATAAAAAGAAAATACTGTCTGAATATGAAACATCAGTCCTCAGGATAAATTCAAGTCAGACGCACAAAGACAACACAACGCAAGTAATATGTGCACCACACACAGAATACCGAGCTCATTCCGTGAGCCCGCATTGTTGCCAGAGGGCGTTAAGCCAAACTGGAAGCATTTAGATGCTGTGTTTTAGTTAATAGCATTGTAGTAAGTGGCAGTTAATACTAATGCAAGTTAGGTGTGGAAAATTTGCAAGACAAAATTTAAATCGCCTGCACTCTCAGTGTACACAGAGAGCTACTGAGAAAGATTTTGATAAATTTCCTTCTAGACCTTGACTGTCATGTGCACACTATCAATCAGAGCTCCATGCATTCTTTCTCTAATTTTAAAAACCTTAACATATGGCTTCCCCATATCCTGGAAGTGTTTTCCAGAAGATGTGTTAGTGATCATTTAGCATCCGATTCCGTGGCTGCGCTAGGCAATGAATTGATTATAATCGTCTTAATATTTTGCCAGGTTGGTAAAATAAAAATACTCAGTGACCAAGGGCCAGCAGATAGCTCAGTGGCCTGCAGCACTTGCTGAGGCAGAGCACAGCAGCCAGGGTTCTATCCCTAGCGTGCCGTGCCAGCCCCGCCCCCTGGGGGCGATTGAGACTGGGTGCGTCAGCACGTGCCTGTAATCCCAGGACTTGGGAGGCTGAAAACAGGAGAATCACTAGGAGCCCCATCTACACAGCATAGTGAGACCCTGTAGACTCTGTGCCAAACACATAGAAAAAAAGAACAATACTCAGTGATCTTTTATTTGTATTAATTTTATTAATGGGGTGAAAGGTCATTTTGGGTTTCTTTGTTTGAGATAGAGCGTGAGCTACCCTGCCTCTTGTTTGTTTTGTGACTTTCTCTGTAAGTGCTTTGTGAGACACGGATATGGGCTATGTGGTGTATAACATTGTATGTCGCATACACGTACCTGTAGTAGAGATCCCAGAGCCTTGGACATAGTACTGCGCAAAGGCATCCCAGGCCGTCATTTTATTACCTGCTCTGTGAGAAAAGAAAGAAAGGGGGAGATAGGCCTCGAGGGAAGCTGTGCAGCGCCGGAGCCGTTGTCCTGCTTCTGCCCCACTCCCATCCCCGACCCCTGCTGGATGTCACTGTGGGTGTCACCTCTCTGAGCCCTGCTGTCGCCTGTAACAGGCAGGCAGCATCGCATCATCTCTGCCCACGGCAGTCGCAGGGATGACGTGAAATGCTGCAGGTGCAGTGCCTGGGCCTCGGAAGTTCCGTGGAATCTGTGTCGTGCTGTCTGTGCTGTTTTGTCCCAAGAGTGTTTCCTAGCACCGGGAGTCGGGTCCTGTGTCATCACGTGCGCCCTGTGCCACGGAGCTGGCCAGTTGGTCCTGGTTACTTTCCGAGGCTGTCTCCTGGGCTCACTTGGCGGTGTCTGGTCCTGTGGTGCCGGCAGGGAGACTGTCCACACGCTGACCGTCCCAGCGGCCCAGCTCCTGCCTGCCCGCAAGCCCAGGGGGGGCACTTCTCTGTGGCGCTCCTGACTCACAGGAGCATCCTGTGGCCCTCGATCCTCTGGATGGTGTGGCAGCGGCTGGGTGCGCCACCTGTGGTGTGGGCGGAGCTGTTGGAAGCTGAGACTTCTGTCAGCTACTGCAATTTCAAAAACAGGAGGTCGGCCAGTGGGTGCTTCAGCTCTCCGTCTGGCAAACACCACCTTCGCCCTTGCCCCTCCTGCTCCCATAGTGGGAACTCACACGGGCACTCCTTCCTGTGCCCCTCTCGCCACCCTGCAGCTAGAGCCATGCTGGCCATTGGGCGTATTAGGTGCATACTCAGTGGTCAAAACAGTGGCGGAGACAAACATTCATGAAGCACATTCTGTACCTGGAACGGCGGCCTCGGAGCTGAGCTTTGCAGTCATTTGCTAGGAAAGACATTGCCGAAAACTCTGTAGCTCAAAGCCTATTTATTTTCTGGCTCTCTTGTAAGTCGGAAGTCTGAAATCAAGGTGTCAGCGGGCTGTGACTCCAGAAGCATGAGGAGAACCTCACCCGTGTTCTTCCAGCCCCTGGTGGCTCCCAGCATCCCTGGGCTGTGTCTCAGCTGTCGCTTGGCCTGCTCCTGCTCCATGTGTCCGTGTGACCTCCCTTGCTTATAGTATTTAGGGCAAACTGGACCCTTCAGGACAGTTTCCTGGCCCTTCGTGCAGTCGTATCAGGAAAGACATTTCTGCCATACTGCTGTCGTGTGCCGGCTCTGAGGTTTAGGGTTCGGTACCTTTTTTAAATTTTTTGAACTGGAAATGGAGCTCAGGGCCTCTGTACTGAGCTCCTTTTTACATTTTTGCTCTAAGAAGGGGTCTTAAGCTGTGTCTCTACAATGCCCAGACTGGATTTGAACTTGTGATCTTCCTGCTTGTGATTTGAGACAACAGATGTTCAGCCTGGGATTTGATTCACTGATTCCTATTTGTAGGTAGAGATGGTTGGGTCTTAGTTGTTGCTATAAGATTAATAAATACAAGAAGGTGGAGATGGTGCTCAATGGCAGAGACTTGCTTAGTGCTCTGGAAAGCACAGATCCTACCCCTGGCCCCAGCAAAAGTCAGATAACTAAGTGCGTGTTTATTAATATGGATGAACAAACACAGAGCCTGGTAAGTATAAAGTGATTAGAATGACACGGAGCCTGCAGTGCCACCACACCAAGCCCCCGGCGACGTCACCCAGCTGCTGCGCACAGCCCGAGCAGTGTCTCTGGTCCCCGTTCTCACTCCAAGGCCTGAGTCTCTGAGACCCTGGGTTGCAAGGCCTCGAGCCAGCCTCACAGGGGAGGGAGCTGTGGATGGATGGGACAGGAGGCCTTGAGGCACAGGGTGTCCTCAGGCCTGGATAATGGCCAGCCCCGGCCCCAGAGCAGTGGGTGCAGAGCACGTCTGGGTCCCCAGCCAGAGCGGCGCTTGCCTCTAGATGAGGTCTTAAGACTCTCTGTTAATGTCATTCATTTTTCAATGTTTTTCAAATTTTAATTTATTAACCAACATCTTTTTCATTTTAGAATCATGTTCCTTTTACACTTGGAACATGATAGGGTCTCAGCCCCGCCCCTCCTGGGCGCAGACCCGGGAGCCCCATGCTGCTGTTTCAGGCTGCAGAGCGTGGGGCACAGGCTTCCCCGTTTGGGTGGAGCCAGGCCTCAGGCCAGGGGAATGTGAGAGCTGCTCCTGCTCCCCAGGGCTGCGGGCACAGAGCAGAAGCTGGCCAGGAATGAGGCGCCCTTGGCACCAGGCAGAACTTCGCAGTGGAGTCAGCCTCAAGTGGCAACGCCTTCCCGCAGTGCTGATGCTGCACCCTGGACTCCAGTGCTCGGGGGAGCCGGGCCAGCAGGCTCGCACTTCATGCCAGCCAAGGCAACACAGCCACGTGCAAGACCCATCCCAAAAATAAAACCCGGAAGGGCTGAGGAGGTGGCTGAGGGCGGGGGCCCTGGGCTCGACCCCCAGCACCGCTAGAAAGTACCACGTCCCGTCTCCTCCTTGCTCCACAGCAGTCCAGGCACTCTCTGACCGAGGCAGGGTCTCAGCCCAGCAGCCCCGGTGCCAAGCTGGCCCTCATGCCTGGCCCTTCCTTCCCCATGGGCCTGCAGGCCTCGTTGCTGGGAGGCAAACACCCCCCAGCTGCTCTGTGGGAACCCCGGGCTGGGGAAGGCTGGGGAGCTTCTTCAGGTTCAGGGATCCTAAGAGGCAGGGCTTAGATGTTGCTGAGCCCAAACCTTGGGCGTTGTCAGGTCTGCTCCTCCCGGATCTTCACCTCCATGGGCAGAAGGGCAACGTGTTCATTGCCACCTTGTGGGGGTCCCCGGTGGATGGCCAGGCAGCAGGCCCCTGGGTGCCACCTGCAACCCACAGCTCTCTGCTCCCAGCCCCTTCTCTCTCCCCTACTTCTTAGCTTCCTCATGTGGTGCTGTGCCACAGCTTCGTGCAGTCAAAGGAAAAGCAGACAGAAAGGCAGGGGACAGAAGGGACAGGCTGGTCACAACTGCACAGCTCTGCGGGCTCCAGGGCACCGGGAAGCTTGGGAGAGCCCAGCACCGTGACTGGAGCTGAGACCTGGCTGAGCAAAGGCTTTTCTTAACACAAGCATTGTGTAAAACCAAAATTATCACTGCAGGAGGAGCTCAGGATTACAGTTCCTGAGGACTCTAAAGCCACCAAAGCCACCAGTGGTGGCCTCCTGGGTAGTGAGGCTGGGCAGCGGGCACTCTCCTCCTCCCTAGGCCGCCTTTCTGCAGAAAGCATGGATCCCTTTCGGTATGAACAGAAGAGCCTGAGGAAGGCGGGGTTGGGCACGCGCAGAGAGGTGAGGCAGACGCTTGTTGGGGCGAAATTCCTCCTGTAATTCCATTTTCTGTAAATTCTCGGAGCAGCTGCGGCACGCAGGGCTAACAGACACATGTGCCGTCCCTCATCTCTGCCGCTGTTTTGTGGAAAATATATGGGCTGGAGCAGGGGACATCAGAAGAGGTGGTGAGAGTCGAAGGTCCGGGCGTGACTCACTGGGGCCTGGGGACAGGTGCTCAGCCGCGTGAAATCGCGTGTTTTGATGTCGGCCGTCACAGTAAATCAAATTAAGAACACTCAGCGGCCAGCGGTCCTCCCAGGCGCCAAGCGCTGATGAAAGACAGGCGCAGGGGCTCGACAGAGTTCCTTCCATGAACCTGCAGGCTGCTCAGGGCTGAAGCCTCGGATCCCTCGCCCTCCATGGCCCTCTCCGTCTCCCGCAGGCCACAAGTGCTGGACATGCTCCCAGGTGACACTGGCGTCCCCCCAGGACCTTGCGGGCCATAGAGTTGGGGTCACCGTCGCCCTCTATGTGCCTTCTAGCCTGGGGAATCACCCTAAAAAGTGGCTGAACATCACCTAAAATGAGGCAACGCGGCGAGGGCCAGGGATGTGGAGCACCTCTCGGCTGTGTTCCACTTCAGAGCTGGTGCAGGTGGTAGGGTGACCTGGAAGCCCCCTCCCCCATCGTAGGGAGCAGGCCTGCGGCAAGGATGCCTTGTCCTTGGGCTCCTGAGCCTTGCAGTCTGAGCTCTTTCTGCACCCTAAGTGCCGCTCGAGACAGAACCGTTGAGTCTGCGCAGCTCACAAACACAACAGTCGCTCACACCCAATCAGAGAACAGAAGAGCGCACGGAGGGAGGTGTCTTCCACCAGGCAAAGCTCTCCTCCCTCACGTGGTTTACGTTTGCCTGCAAGAATTAACTTTCTTCTACCAATAGTCATTTGCCAAAGGTGAAAATACAGCATTACATATCATTTTCTTAAAAAGAAGAGTAACCAACCCTAAGCCAGGCCATTGTGTAACCTGTCATGTATTGTTTGTTTTAATAAAAATTCTTAAAGAAAGATTGCATAGGCTGGTTCCCTCGGCCTCGGAGAATAGGTAGAATTGGAGTAGAACTTTCAGGCCAGGAAAAAAGCGTCGACGGTGAATGACAGCTGCTCGTAACCTCCCCCTAACGAGTGGAAACATCAGAGAATAAATCAGACATCTCGTGCACCCTGAGATGGCTGTGCCTGCATGCCACGCACTCTCCTCAGAGCCAGGTGCCCCCTTGCTTTCCCAAGGAGGCCGAATAATTAAGTCCATGTGCAGCCGGTCGCCTTTATTGAGTGTAAGTGAATTTATAGGCAGCAGACTGACACCTCGGGAGGCTTCCGTGCGGCGGCACAGGCCGCTTCCCTCAGAATGCAGGAGGATTTATGGGCCCGCTGACATTAATGGAGGTGGCTGGATGACTCGGGGGGACCAGCCGGAAACCCCTCCACCCATATATTTTTCATACTTGGTGAAACGCAGATAAATCTCTGTCCTGTGAGTCTGAAATGGTGAGACCCAGGGAAGCTCGGTGTCAGACCCCGGGAGGGAATTCAGCATGGGCAGGGCTCCGCTCTCTAAATCACAACCAGTCAGGAGCTGGTCCTTTTCACATTTGTGCAAGAATTCCTGACAACAGGCATAAATTTCGAGCAGACCTCAACTTTACCAACTGCTTCGCGCCTTCCCTGTGGTGGCTGGAAAATGGAAAGCCTGGGTGTCTTTCCTTGCCAGCCTCCTCAAGGAAAAGAGCAGAAAGCAGCTCGCTGCTGGGTGCATTTTCACCAAGAAAGTCCCGGCAGTCACTCAGGTCTGCTCCGCCCCCCTCCCCCAACCCAGCGTGTGCCACACAGAAATCATAGATTTTTCTCACACTGGAAGGAAATGTAAAATTTAACTGGCACACACACTTACTGTTTAATTTGACGAATAAGCCCAGCTCGGCTGCACCAACTTACACAGAAGGCACTGCCTAGGCTCCCAGGGGAGGGCAGCCTTTTGCCTAATGCTCGCAGCAGCTGCCTGGGTTGCTTTGGTCCCAGGAAAATGTTTCTGTGACACATCTAGGGTCTTAGCTGCTGCTCTAAGGTCTGATTCATCGAGGCCTGCCTAGGCCGTTGGCTTCTTGAGACCTCGTGACCCTGTGGAAGTGGCCATTGCTGGGGCCCTGCCTGTGGGTCCCAGAGATGCTCTTCTGGGTCCAAGGTCTGGCCCCACCCAGCCTCAGCCCCCTCACCCAGAAGCTGGCGGTGACAGTGAATCGCAGGGCTGTGGGGAGGATTGTAGGAGACAATTATGCCGACTTCTTAATAATATGTGAGAATGTGAAAACAGAAGGAACTTTCTGGGAAAGCAGCCTAACAAAAATGAGACTGCAGTACCAAGGGTCCCAGGTCATCTGGCTTAAGCACTGTTCAGTGTAGAGCAGAAGACTAGAGCCCGCGGCCCTCGGGGACAGAGCATGGCCCTAACTTCCTGCTTGAGTCCTTTGTAGCTTGTTCGCCTCATTCTCTACCTGGTCCAGCTGTCCCGTGGCCTTTGGCACATCCGATACACCGCAGTGTGGAGAACTGCGGAGAGGGAGAGCTCTTCTGACACAGAGGCAGCTAGCGCCTCCTCTTTTCTCCTCCTCTTCGTCCCACAGGCCCCCAAACCAGGCCTCAAACCACTTGGCCTCTCCCGCCCTACCGCCCCGGGTCAGTTCCACTCAGTCACAGACTTTGTCCCCAGATCGTGTACTCTCCAATGAGAATCCCACCATGGGGCACTCGGTCTCTCTCACTCCAGATGTGCAGATCCAGCTGCCACTCACTGTCCCCACTTAGAGGTCTCAGCACCTCCAGAGCTGAGCTGTGACCTCACCCACAGCCAGCTGCCCACAGGGTTCCACAACCCTGCTGGCAGGGAATCCCTTTTTCTAATCTCTCCAGCCAAAACTCTTGGTGGCATCCGGTTCCTTCCCTTCTCCCAGGCCAGCGTGCCTCAGCTGTGCTGTCACAGCACCACGCCCACTGAGAGCAGCCCCGTGCCAGCAGCTGCAAACTGAGCTCCCGGGCCCCCTCTGCTCCCTGCAGTCAGTGTTCAGCCTGCCAGTGCCTGCCAACCACCCTGTGTCGCATGGCTGTGCACTCCTGGTTACCTTATAGTATCAGGGTCAGGGGCCAGGGACCAGCGCATAGGGGCTCAGGAGCCTGCACCCAGGTGTCCCTGAGGCCCAGGTCTCAATGCCTCCAAGCTCCCAGCTCATCAGCTGCATTGGGATCTTGTCCAGTTGTCAGACTTGGGGCCTCAGCTGTATGCTGGCTGTTTACTGGACATCACCCCAGGCCCTTAGCTGGTCCCATGGAAGTGAGCAAGGAGGAGGTTCTGGGAGGTAGGAAGAAGCTGCAGCCTAAGGCAGCTTAATCCTGGAAGAGGAGTCCTGCAGGTGCCCAGGGAGGCTCTCAGGACCTGGGGCCCAACCCCCAGATCCAGGGGACTGCGTGCAGGCAGAGAGGTGCTTGGCTTCTGGCCTCACGACTGCCCCCTAGTGTCCGTGTTGCAGTCTGTAGAGATCCAGGAACCTGACTCTCAAGCTACAACCTCTATCCTCAGCTGTGGGAGATGTGAACGCTGTGAAAGTTTTTCTTTTCTTTCTTTCTTTTTTTAATTTTAGGGAAGGGTCTACAGGTTCTACGGGGTCTCACTACTAGATTGGACTTGTAGTGATCCACCTGTTCACAGCCTCCCAAGAGCTGGGATTACAGGCGTGTGCCACCACGCCCAATCTCAACTGCTGTCTCAGCACCCCCAGGGGCAGGGATCAAACCTCTGGCCCTGTGCCAAACTGTGAGACTTTCTAGTCGCTCATTTCTAACCTTTTCGTGCTTTCATCTTGTGCTGATTTAGTTGCCTTTTCAGAAAGTGCTCATCACACATCCAGACAGCTGCAGAGCAGACTACAAATGGTTGTCATCCCCACCCACAGGGACTTGGTGGGAAAAGCGTGGGTTGGGTGCATCCGTAAAAGCAGGACAGTCGCTCAGGTTTGTGCAGAAAATGCATTTCACTAAATGAAATATTCAAACAAGAAGAAAATGTACAGTGATAATATGTAATTTTACCCTAACTGAAGGTAAGCTAATCAAAGAGAATTTTTTTATCCCTTCTGTTCAATCCTTTATCCCAGGGTAAATAGTGTCTGGCATATATCCATGTACACAGGGAATGTATTAGGAATGAATGAATGGAGCCTGGAGCATACTTAGAACACGACTGCCACACGCTTAGTGAAGAAACCCCGCCCAAGCAAGGAAAGAACAGTGTGCGGGGACCCACGTCCTTACTAATAATCAGTGCCGGAACATGA
Organism: Myocastor coypus; assembly: GCA_004027025.1. NCBI lineage: Eukaryota > Metazoa > Chordata > Mammalia > Rodentia > Myocastoridae > Myocastor > Myocastor coypus. Next base: position 6,257 of record PVJA010002255.1, on the reverse strand, counting down.
ATTAGTGTTAAAATAGCGGTCTGAACGGGAAATGACAGGGATAAAGAGCTTTAGGAAGAGGGAATGTATTTTAAAATCAATAAAACACTAGTTCTGCGAGGGAAATAGGAGACCTGTATGAAAAATTAAGTCCATGGGTGTTAAAAGGAAAAAACAAAACAAAACAAAAAAATCATTTGAATAAATGTCAAGATAAAGGGCAAGATGATGAGTCCGCTGTAGATAATTTATGGAGATGATGCAGTTTCAATTAAAATCCCAATAGGATTATTTATTGAACTAGAAAATATAATTATTAGACTCATTAGGATTAACATAAGAAAACAAGAACAGCGAAGGAGGACAAATGGCACTATGTTTTTAAGTACATTATACAGAAAGATGTAAACGCCTTCTAGTAATGTGAAAGCATAAATGTAGATCAACGAAACGAAATAAATCGCTGGTAACAATAGGCTGAGCTAAGCCGCGTGCGATAAATGAAGTAAAATAAAAAGTAATGACAAATTTAACAATACAGCTGCAGTTACTATACTGCTGTAATTATTAAAGCTAACAATAGCAGAATTGGGAATTGAATTCCCCAAAAGAGAAGTCACACTTTTCTAACTAAAGAAACGAGAATATTTTAAAAGAAAATTGGACGGGTCCACTGTAAAGATCACAGGGTCTATTCAACAATCAGTCTGTAAATCTCTTAACACATAAAAGCAACCAAATATGAAATTTTTATCGTGCATTATTTTACTTTATTGAATTACTAGCATGAGTTCTATTTGCTGTAGCAAGGGGAGCAATAGTGAAATGGGCAACAGGAGTCAGCAGGCGTCCTCCTGCCCAGCCTGTGTTGCTCTCCAAGCGCCAGTGGGCGTACACACGCGCCCTCGCCTGCCCCGCCCCCACCCCCCGCACCGTTCCTTCCCTGAGCCAAAGCAGGCTGACCACCCCGGCTCTCTGCAGCAGTGGCGGGCGGCTTCCGCGCGCTTCCCAGGTGCCTCCACTACCCCACAAGGCACCGCTTAGAGGGAACATGGCGGTTCCACTTAGTCCTTCCCAGTGCAAAGAACGAGAGAACAGCTCCTGGAGAGTGTCTCCTGGGCAGGGTTCAAGAGCCGGTTACTGCTGCTAGCCAGGGAGGCTTCGAGGTACGAGCCAGAGAGGCTGAACTTCACTGAGTGGTGTTGCACAGAAGGTCTGGACAGGACAGGCCAGGACAGGTCTGCACTGCCATCTCCCCTGGGTGTGCAGAGGGCTGTCGGTCCCCAGACTGTGGCGATTGGGGTGGAAATATTTTCAGGCACATGACAGCAATATTGCCTGAGTTACCCGAAGGCCAGAAAAATTCTGTGTGTGCCATCCAAGTCCTGCTTGGGGATCCGGGGTGTGGGTAGGGACTGGGCCCTGGCACCTGGCACCTGCGGGGCTCTTCTCTGAGGCAAAAGTGGGCCACAGGTTCAGGTGTGGAAGAGTGGGGACAGCAAAGCAGAGACAGCCTGGACCCGAGCTGGCTGGGGTTCTGTGCACCCTGGACCCCACGGGGAGAAGGGTGTGGCCAGGTGTGGCCCTGGCCAAGAGCCCAGGGACAGGACACCACCACCACAGACCACGCAGTGTGGAGGCCACACATTCACTCTGCGTACAACCCTGGGACCGAGGAGGCGACAAAGAAGGTGACAGCCATGGGAGCCACCTCACCCAGGCACAGCCTGGGTCAGAGAGAGGGACCCTGGCTGTCCTCCTGGCTCTCCTCCTGGCTCTACTCTGTTCCCTCTCTCCCTTCTTTCTTACTCCTTTTCTTAATATTCTAGGTGTGATCTGGGCTTCACAGTACATTTATTTTTGAAAATGCATTCATCTCTAAGGTTTGATTGACAAAACACTTCAGGAAGTGTTAATGAATAATTTAAAGGCTGTCTTTTAGAAGTTAGCGCTCGGCTTAATGCAGATCAAGCATTGTTCCCCGAAAGCCTAATTCTTACTCTGAACAAAATGTGGCATCGCTGTGAGATGTGCCAGCTCTAGCTTGCAGGTGGCAAAGCGGTAAAGAAAGGCTATAAATAGCTGATCGGATGACAGCCTCTCCACGGCTCAGGCTCCTCCAGCTCTGCGCTCCTGGCCATCTTTCCTGCTTGGCCCTGTAGGCCGGGGCAGGCTCAGAGCCCGCAGTCAGGGAACTCGGGTTGTGTTCCACGCAGCCATGTGGCGACTTCTCCCACTGGGTGGCCCCAGTGCCCCTCCAAAGAACCTGCTCTGACCCTGCCTGTTGCAGGGATTGGGGGGCAAATGGAAGCAGAGCAGGCAGGGCCACGGGCGGGAGCTCAGGGGTGACGTCCGAGCACAAGCAGTACATCAGCAAAGCGAGGCAAGCGTAGGGGTGATCAGGGAGCCTTGGGGTTGCAACTGGGAGAAGCGGGGTCCTGTAAGTCACCGCCATGCACAGGGGCAGTATGCTCTGCGCTCAGCAGCTGTGCAGGGAATTTTGTGTTAAAATTCAGGGAAAAGGACTTCTGCATCTATTGAAGTGCTTTCCAGACAGAAAAGAGAAACCGAGGTAATCTCCCCCAAACAACCTAACCTCGCCCTTTGTCCACCCCAGAGGCACACAGCTCAGCAGCATCTTTGGTGGCAAGATAAAGCAGGCCATCCTACTTGGTTAAAAGTATGTTGTAGTCCCTGGGCAGGGAGGTGCCTGCCTGTAATCAGTTCCAGTTCCAGCACTTGAGAGGCTGAAGCTGGAGAGTCACTGTGAGTCCAAGGCAAGCCCGGGCTAAATGAGCAAGTTCAAGGCCAACCTGGACTACATGGCTAGAGTCCCTCTCAGAAAAAAGCATTGTGTTATATACAGATGACTAGGGAAGACCTCTGGGGGACTCGGGACAGTGGAACAAAACCTTAAAGCCAGTTCTGATGTCAGCTACTCAGGGTGTCATCACGGGGGCCTCTGGGTCTTGACAAGCAGGGTCCTGGGGGGTCAGGGAACAGCACGAGGGCAGGGAGGAGAATGTCACACGCCCTGTGGCGAGCGGGGGAATCCTAGAATCTTATGCTCCAACCGGGACACTAGGCAGAATGACAGGGGACACTGCCACCCACATCCCACAAGCCGGGCTTGTCCCAGGTGGCCCCAGATCTAGGTGAACCTGCTTGCAGTATGAAAGGTTTCCCTCGGAGCCAGAGAATCGGTGAGCTGTGCCTTGGGATAGCACGGGGTGACACATGCGTTACAAGGACCACGGGGTCTACTACCAGAGGGCAGACCCCAGGGCACCTCAGAGAGACCGGCTCATCCAGGGACACGGGTACAGGGCCCGGTGTCCGAGCCCACACAGGCAATGCCAGGCGGTCACACTGGTCATGCAGTGGGGCGCTGGAACTGACAGGGTTTGCAGGTGTGAGAGAGAGACGGACCAAGGCAGCTCCGGCTGCAGTGCTTGGAGCGACTGCACAGTTTCCTTTTTCTGAAGTGGGAAATGTGCAAGAGGACAGGTGGGGGCTGAGTGAGGAGAGAAGAGCTGAGTGCAGGGCCTCTGAGGTCGAGGCTCCATTTCTACCCGCTGTGGTCCGGCAGGTTGAACCCAGGCCTCTGCATGGGGCTGGGTCCCCAGCCTTTTTTATCTTGAGACAGAATCTCACTAAGTCACCACAGTGGCTAGCTAGCTGCTGGTCAACTTCTGAGACCCAGCTGAGTGGAACTAGCATGGTGCTGGGGGCGGGAGGCCCATCTGAGGGTCCCTGCCAGCAGCATAGAAGCGGAACAGGAGACGCTGCCGGAACTCTCTTAGGGATGCTGTTTGGAGAAGCCGTTGGGGCTGCTGGTTCTCTCGGCCGTTCTGTCAGCGGGTCAGGTCCTTCTGAGGGCCTCTCTCCTTGGCTGGAGGGCGCTGTCACTCTCCTTGCCTGCTCATCCTGTGTCCCTGTCCCACTCCTCGGGGACCTGGCTGTGCTGGGTCAAGGCTGTCCTCTGCTGTGTGATCTAAACAAAGAGATGAGTGGTCTCAGGAAGGTGGTGGTCCCCTCCCTGCCCTGGGACATGATCCAGGAGGCAGCTGAGCCCTGAGTGGTGGCCTTGGGCCTTCCTAGGGCCGAGAGCTAGAGCAGGTGCAACATTTACCATCACTGTTGCTTGGATAACCCGATGCCACACAGGGAGCTGGCCCTGGAACAGCAGGGCTTGTCCAGGTCCCCAGGCCTCGGGTTCCAGAGTGCACAGGTGGTAGCTCTGCATATCCTGATGACCCTGCATGGTGACCCCAGGATGCAGAAAAGGCCAGGGCAGGGCTGGGCACCAGCTGGAGGCCATGGTGCCATGCAGGGGCAGATTCCACAAAGAACAGGCACTTTGCTCTTGGCTTTTAATCAGAGATCTTCCTGGCACCCTGTAATTTGGGAGCTGGGCTTCTCCCAGGCAGGCATCAACTGCAGATGAGGCTGTGCCAGAAGCCAGAGTGGCACTCTCAGGGCCCACATTCCAGTCCACGCCTCACAGCTTCTCTCCCCTGTGGCTCCAGCACGGTCTGTGCTGCAGGGAGCAGAGCCCCAGCCTGACCCCTCCATGCCAGGTCCTGACTGTACAGTACCTGGAGAGCTGCTGGCCACCAACCCCCATGGGGACAGCCCACAGCCCCAAGGGACATCAGAAACGTGGACCAATGCTGATCCTCTGTCCTGCTTGTGCCGCCAAGTCATGGGTCACAAGAAAGGGCACCGGGGACACCACAGGTCAGGGACAGGTGCGGCTACGTGAGCACAGGGAAGGGTCAGTGCAAAGCCGTGTGTGTGTGTGTGTGTGTGTGTGTGTGAGAGAGAGAGAGAGAGAGAGAGAGAGAGAGAGAGAGAGAAGCTGCATGAGTCGCTGCCATTTTCTAGATGAAAATTGTGCACAAAATTTTGTGATTCTTGGAGAGTAATTCAGTTGCGGCTTAAATAAGCTAACGCAATGAAGGGTAACCAAGGATGTTCATTTGCCTATTTAGGAATAAAATGCTGGTCATGTCGCCATGGTGAAATAGCGTTCAGTCTCAGATTTACAATTAACGTCTAAATCCATAATTAAGGATTACCTGCCAAGCTAGTTCTAAATGGAATATGTTAGTACTGGCTTTTTAAAAAATACATGTCACTAAGGGGCCTTTCTGAGTATTCAAAATACTGCCACAGTTTGCATCTAGCCGTCCCCCCAAGCCTCCTGCAGTCGCTGGGGCAGACTTCAGTGCTGGGATTGCGGGCATGAATGCTGCCCCAGCCCCGGGGCGGACAGCCTGAGCGCAGGGAGCAGGGAGAGGCTCGCTCTCTGCCTGCCGTTGTCGCCGCTGCTCCAGCCGTTTTGCTCTTGCTGTTTTGCTGTCCTTTGCCGCTGTGAACAGCTGCCCCTGTCACGTGTCACCCTGGTTTGGAGCCAGCTGAGGATGGCCCGAAACCTCCACAAACTTCCTTGACTCTTGGTGTCAGGCATTTTGTCCCAGTGAAAGAAGAGCAGCCACAGCAAGCATGCAAGCTTGAAAATGGAAAAACAAAGTCACACAGTGGGATTGTGGGTGGAGTGCCCTTGAGAGGGTCCACGAGGGGCGCCATCAGGGAGAGTCCTACCCAAGCCTGGCCCAGCTGAGTGACGCAGCCAGGCCGCAGTCAGATGGTACCAGGGTTAGAGATGTGACCTGCCCCTGCTTGGCGTCCCTTGAAGGAGGTCAGCGGTGCCACCTGCAGTGAGGGCTGCAGCCTTCGCTCAGAGGAAGAGCACCAGTGCCGGGAGACCTGGGCCCCTCCGGGGCCACTATTCTAGGTAGACTGAGACTACCTCGTGGCAAGTTACAGTGTCAGATCCATGCCTTTCCTTGTTGCCAGCTAACGGGCTTCGCAAAGAGCCCCTCCTCTTCCCCTTCCGCACTTGTGTCAGGCTGGCGCCCCCTCCGTGCTTCACCTAAAGCAATGTATCGTCACAGACTGGAATCCTCCGGCAGAGATCAGCAGCCTGCCAGGCACTGATCAGCCTAGGAAAGAGTGAAGGACAGGGGTACTCTTTCATTTTTTTCTTTGAAAATTTTATTACTAATAAAAATGTTATCTCTGCCACCCATTTATTTAAATGAGTTAAAGATATAGTTTCAAAATGCCTAGCCTGGTATACATGAATACATGCCTTTTGGGAGGCTGAGGCAGAAGGGTGGCACACTGGGGGCTAGCCTGGGTTACCTGGCAAACCAAGGCCACCTGGGGCCTAAGGAGACCCTGCCTGGAACAACAGGGAATAGAGGAGAAAA
>PVJA010002254.1:82430-109798 GCA_004027025.1 Myocastor coypus | reverse complement strand
TTTTAATTTTTTTTTCTTGTTTCAGAACTTTTGTTTGTTTGTTTATTTTTATGGCCGGCTCAGACTGCCCTGAAGGCAGGGCTGGTGCAGCATGTGGTGCCGGGGATCGAACCGCAGTCCCTGCAGCCACCTGCAGGTGCTTTAGGCCACTGAGCCATCCTGCCGGGCCCACGAGAGGCAATTTTGATAAAGAAAAAATATATATATGGACCCCAAATTTTTCCTGCCAGGTACTTATTAGGCTCCAAGGGAACATAATACAACATTATAGAGAAAAATCACCTTGAACAAAGAGCTTACATCGCTAGGAGAAACACAACTGTGCTGCACCTCATGTTACATTGGGCTAGGAAGGCCACGTCACGCCAAGTGCACCTTGCAAAAAGTACTTCATATAAATCTAATCACAAGGAAGGTTCCAGCAAACTTAAACTGAAACATGGTCCCCAAAATTAACAGCCTGAATGCACAAAAAATATGAAGATTATGAGCAATAAAGAAAGACTGAAGAACTATTTTATAGCAAAAGAAATAAAGAAGGATTCCAATTAAATATCACATACAATCTCAGACAGGACACCAAACTAGGCTTCCTTCTTTTATAACAAAAGGCATGGAGAAGTGCTGGAACTCGATAACCTATCCATTAGATCAGGGGTCACAAACCTTTCCCCTAGATGATCACAGAGTGACTATTGTCATCTCTGTAGGCCTCACTCACCATCTCTGTCCCTACTCAGCAGCCCTATCATAAGAAGAAGTAGCCATAGGTCATCCATAAACAAATGGACATGGCTGTGTCCTGATAAAGTTTTATCTGCAAAGGTAGATGGTGCACCACATTTGCCAACTCCTAGCTAACATGAGAGTGCTAGACCAATGTTAATGGCCTACTTCACTAACCATATTGTATTTACGCAACACCAGCTTTCCCTTTAGGAAACAGGCCTTAAAGCATTTTATGGTAGAAGATGCTGTCTTGCAACCTACTCTAATGCCATCAGGGAAGGAGAGAAAAGATGAGCGAAAATTAATGTGGCACACTTTTAAGACTTGGGGAAGCTAGGACATGCAAGGATATGTAAAAAGTTTTTGTAACTGTTTTGCAATTTGCCTTAATTTGCGGGTTCATTTCAGAGTCCACTCCATAGTTTCATAGGTATTGCATGAGAGATGCCCAGGAGTTATACTTTAAAAGGTTTTTTGTAAAAAACAGATTATGATGAATGAATATGATGTCATACACTTGTAATCCCAGGACTCAGAAAGCTGAGGCAGGGGAATGGCCAGGAGAGCGAGGTCCACCTGTCCTTCATAACAAGCTCAGCGCCACACTGAACTGCCTAACAAGACCCTGTTTCAAAAAATAAAAATAGCTTATGGAGGAAAACTTGTTCACAGTAATGTCATGCAGATGGGGATGATAATTTAAGAAGTGGCAGTGTGATAGCAGCAATATGTAAAAGCAATAGCCAGGGCTAGTGAGATAGGTCAGTGGTCTGAAGCATCTGCTAAAGGCAAGCTTAGGCAATCATAGGGACCGTGGCTTGATTCCCCGCACCACCTGCTGTGTCGGTCCTCCCGACCCCAAAGGCAGGCTGAGCCAGTCATAACATAAATAAAGTTTTGTTTGTTTGTTTGTTTGTTTGTTTGTTTAAAAAAAAAAGCAATAGCCAGAAGAAGGATTCAGGTCAACCTTTCCTTCCCTGCCACCCGTCAAAGACTTACCGGTACTAAACTGACTCCCATTTTCCTTTAAGCCCTCCTTCTAAAGGATTTCCCTAAAGCATGATTTCCATAAATGTTCCTTCTTCTGTGATGTGTGTGCAAAATGCTTAACTCTGACAGGAGCTTGTGTCTATAGTTTGTCCTCCTCTCTCACATGCTTAGGGCTGTCCAGGCACCCGAAAATCCAAAAGCATGCTTTGTATAACCCAAAGAGCTTCCAGACATAGCAAACAGAGTTTGCCCTGATATTTATATGAGTTCCTGGGATAAGAATAAAGAGTCTGGGGAAAGAAATATCTTTGCCTCTGGGATGGATTACAAGGCCGGGCATGTAACCATGATTGAACTTTGGATGAGCATTTTGATATTCATAAGAAGTTTTGACTTTGCCTTCCCATCTGCGGTGCATCTCAGAATCTTCGTGCCGTCACGTTCAGATCTCTCTGCTCCAGCCCACTGGGCACGTACCATCCTTCCAACCCGCAACCAGAGAAGGAAAAGGGCCTACATGTTTTCTTGCCCTGTCCATTCCTGCAGGTGAGCAAAAAAAAGTGAGTTTTCACCATGAGGGAAATCATGCACACCCAGGCCAGTCAATGAGGCAACCAGATGGAGGCCAGCAGTGAGGATGGCACCGACCCACCGGCACCTACCACGGGGACGATGACCTGCAGCTGGACCACATTTCTGTGTACTATAATGAAGCCACTAGTAAAGCCACCCTCACACTATTTTGGTGGATCTAGAACTTTGGACCACAGACTCTGTTCCATCTGGTCTTTTTGGCCAGGTCTTCAGACCAGACAATTTTGGTTTTGGTCAGTCAGGGGCAGCAACAACTAGGTGAAGGGTCACTACACAGAGGGTGCTGAGCTGGTGCACACTGTCCTGGATGTGGTGCGGAAGGAGGCTGAGACCCGTGACTGCCCGCAGGGCTTCCAGATGACCCGCTTTCTGGGCAAGTAAATGGGCTCTGACATGGCCACCCTGCTCATCAGCAAGATCCGAGAGGAGCACCCCGACCGCATCATGAACATCTTCAGCATAGTGCCCTCGCACAAGGTACCCAACACCGTGGCTGAGCCCTACAACACTACTCTCTCTGTCCATCCATTGGTGGAGAACACAGATGAGACCTGCTGCATTGACAACGAGGCCTTATACGACCTCTGCTTCCACAGCCACAAGCTGGCCATGCCCACCTACAGCGACCTCAACCCCCTGGTGTCAGTCACCACGAGCAGTGTCAGTCACCACGAGCAGTGTCCCCCACCTGCCTCCGCTTTCCTGGCCAGCTCAGTGCTGACCTGTGCAAGCCGGCTGTGAACATGGTGCCCTTCCCTCACGGGCACTTCCTCATGCTGGGCTCTGCTCCTCTCACTAGCCGTGGCAGCCAGCGGTACCGTGCCCTGGCCGTGCCCGAGTTCACCCAGCAGGTCTGGGCTGCCAAGAACATGATGGCTGCTTGCAACCCGTGCCATGGCCACTACCTCACGGCGGCCGCTCTCTCCCGAGCCACATGTCCACGAAGGAGGCGGACAAGCAGATGCTCAACGTGCAGAGCAAGAACAGCAGCTACTTCATGGAGTGGATCCCCAACAACATGAAGACAGCGGTGTGCGACATCCCACCACATGGCCTTAAGATGGCTGCCACCTTCACTGGCAACAGCGTGGCCATCCAGGAGCTGTTCAGTTGCATCTCGGAACAGTTCATGGCCACGTTCCAGTGCAAGGCCTTCCTGCACTGGTACATGGGCAAGAGCATGGACAAGATGGAGTTCACCAAGGCCAAAAGCAACAGGAATGACCTGGTGTCAGAGTACCAGCAGTACCAGGACGCCACTGCGGAAGAGGAAGAGGATTATGGGGAGGAGGCTGAAGAGCAAGCTTAAGCCAGAGTCCTTGTCGCATTGGGCTCCTCACTTCCTCAGACACCTTCAGCTGCCCCTTTCACAATTTGCTTGCTGCCTCTATCTTGTTTCTTTTGGGCATGTAGAACAGTGCCTGGCACACAGTAGGTGCTCAGTAAATACTTGTTCACTGGATGTCTCTTCATTCTCTACTCTGGCAAACCTAGACTTCTGTCATTCTAGGTGACCCTGCATTTTCTGCTGGCTTTCACATCTGTCTAGGTCATATTTCTGTTTTCAGAATCTCCAAGAAGTCGGATCTCTTCCAGATCCTCTTTAGAACCAGTCAGGTGTTGAAAACCCACAGAAGGGCCACCATCAAGAGCCCAAGGGGAGCCGGGCATGGTGGTGCATGCCTGTAATCCCAATACTTGGGAGGCTGAGGCTGGAGGATCCGTGTGGGTTCAAGACCAGCCTGGGCTACAAAAATGAGTTCAAGGCCAGCCTGGACTGTATAGCGAGACCCTGTCTCAAAAAGACAAAAAAAAAAGAGCCCAAGGGGAAGAGAGGCAGAGGATAATGGTCAGTGTGGGCAGGGGATGGGGCTTCACAGGTGAGGACAAGTTGGGAAAGGGGAATCCAGACTTTCCCGCTCATCTCCAGGCATTTCTACACTCAGCCTCACAAGACAGTAAACAGTCTTAGCTTCATGTCGCTCAGAGCCTGCCTCTCCCTTCAGAGGGAGACTGCCACTGTCCCAGCTGCCTTCTGCCTTCTGTTCCTGAGGAGGCACCCTGAGGTGTGGAGAGGTGCATGCTTGCCCACCTTTGTATTCTGGTCACTGCCCAGGACAGGAGATGCCCTCTTTGTACTGTGTCATCTCTTGCTCTTGTCTCACACTTTACTTTGTCCAGTCCTACACTTAGATTTCTATTTTGTGTTGAACTTACTCCTTTTTTCATATTGAAAAGAGACATTGCCCCAAGAGCCCTAAATAAATGGAAATTCAAAAACTCAAAACACACAAAACAGTTTTCAACTTATACTGGTTTTTACAAAAAGAGGAAAACTCGAAGTAAGGATGGATGGACTTGCTGAAGGTTGACTTCTTGATAAGACTGATGCAGAGCTTTCTCTAGGAAAACTCTCTCCGGGGGTCTTCAGACATTTCAATGCCGGCATTTCACAATTCCTTTTCCCAGGGCTTCCTGCAGCACAGGAGGAAGAAACTGAATGGTGACAGAAGGTCATTTCTAGCCTGGCATGAAAGCAAAGCACGTGCCCCCCCACCCACCCCCACCCCCCACGCACACCCCATTTGCTCACAGGGCCAACTGGGGTGAATGAACACAGGTGAGACTGAGAGGTCACGCTCCACACCACGGATACTTGGTGGGCACAAAATTCCTCTGCCACCATGTCCTCCTGGCTTTTCTTTAGTAAAAAATGGCTATAACTCTCCATGAAGATTACTATGCAAGAGAGTATAAAATTGTGTTGTCACCCAGGCTACTTCACAAGATGCGGAGGCCATTTTTTTTTTGGCCTGTTCTAAACTGCAAATAAAACCTGTATATGCTTCCATAAATTATTTCATTAAATCTTTAGTCCCAAAAGAGATGAATATGAGCTGGAGGTCCCACTCAGTTGTAGAGTGCCCCCACCGAGCATGCTGGAAGCCCTGAGTTCTGTTCCGCGTACCGGGAGAAGAGGAAAAGGATAGAGGAAGAACAAGGAGGAGGAAAAGGAGCAGGTAAAGGTAAAGAAGGAGAGTGAGACAGAGAAGGAAGAAGGAAAGAAGGATTGCAAAAAGATGATTTCTTTTTCTTCTTAATGATATTAGACACTAGGAGGAGCAGAGCAGTAGCTTTTCATTTCCTCTCTCTCTCTCTCTCTCTCTCTCTCTCTCTCTCTCTGCTTAAAGATTTATTTATTTGGTGTAGGGTCTCACTACACAATTCGAGCTTGTAGTGATCCCCCTGTTTTCAGCCTCCCCAGCACTAGGTTTGCAGGCGTGTCTCTACACAAGAACTTGAGAACTCGGTCACTGGCCGAGCACTTGGGGCCAAGGCCAGCATGGCATGTGGTGCCAGAGATCAAATCGCGATCCCTGCGCTTACCTAAGCAGGCACTTAGACTACTGAGCTATCTCTCAAGCCCAGCTTTTCGTTTCTGTTGCGAGTCAGAAAACTACTCAGCAACAAGTAGACAGAGTATCACTGTCACCATAGCACTTGGGGAAGAAAAGAAAATCTGACAATGAGAAGAGTGAATACATTTCTGAAATCCCAAGAAGTGAAAGGAAGCAATCTGACATTTTAATTCAAGGGGAAAAAAAGAAAGAAAAAAAAAAAAGTCTCCCTACTATAAGAACCCAAGAGAAGAAATAAAAATGGAGAGATATAACACAGCTGAATGGAAACCAAGGACTTAAAGGTTAAACAACAAAGTGACTGCAAGCAGAAAACATAGGAAACATGGCGGGAACAAAATCATGCACAGGATGAATTAGATAATGGTCCTAAGAACCTCCAAAAGGTTTATCACACTGAGAATAGCAGTGTGTAACACTGAAACTATGCTTGGAATGCCTGTGATTCTGGTCTTTTAGATGTGTCCTGCTTCTAATGTAATTTTAGTTACTGCTATACTCTCAGATAAATGGTTGGTTTACAAGAAAACAAAAAGGGTATTAAATGAGAGTAAGAGACTCGAAAAAATACCAAAGAATTGACAGGCTACAATTTTGTATATGCTTAGATTTCTAAATTCCTGTGTACAAAATGTGTAACTGCTTTTATCACATTCTATAAAGATGTATTAGAATATCAATGATGGACAGATAATACCAATTTCAAGTTAAGTCTAGGATGTTTGATACTCAGAAAGACAGTGATGTTAAGCTCAAGTACCTACGTTATAGATTAATAGTATCACTCAACTTTTCTTCTGGAGAGTTAAGAAAAAAAATTTGTTGGCCCTTCTTGTTTGTCCTCACTGGGATCAGCTAAAAATTTATCAGAACTTAAAAATGCATGAAATTCAAATCCTGTTCTAGATGAGGTCTTGTATCTGAAAAATGCAAGCAGGCAGGTGGAGACTTGGGCACTTTTCTTGCCCTTGTTACCAGCCCTCAGAGATGCTAAAATCTGCTAAGGTAGTTGCTGACCTCGAGAGGACCTGGAATTACTGCTATTCCAAAAAAATCTTTTCCTGCACTATATAAGGAAGAAGGCACAACGAAAACCTGGGAACGCTGTTTTTAGAAAGACACAGAAAAGGAAAGTCAAGACTCGAAAAAAGTAAGAGTCAGTACAGAGAAAATCCTTTCTAGAACAAAAGTCATTAAAAAAAGAGTGAAAATGAAGCTAGGTTTGCCTTGAAAGTCAAATATTCATGGAATTTGCATTTAAGTTATTAAATCTTTTTAAACAAAAATCCAACATGCTTGATTATGTACAGTCCCAGGATTATTTTTTATAATAACAGAGGATGCATTCTCTGTTATAGTCAAATTTTACCTCTGTATCCCACTCTTCCTCCCCCCTCCCACCTGTGTCAGGCACTACAATGGTATCTTAGGTCACTGGTGAGTTCCTAATTGGAATATATTTTTCTTCTATACATACTGCAGCGAATGGGAAAACCTTCTTTGATTTGATTTGATTTGATTTGTATCTTTCTGTTTGGCTTTGATTTTAGGTCATAGTGTTGTAGATCAAACCAAAATGTGCTCTACCACTAAGCTAGATTTCCAGCCTTTAAAAAAAAATTAAAAAAAAAACTCATGTGTGTGCATGAGACAAAGAGAAAGAGACAGAGAGACAGGGAGAGACAAGGTCATACTAAATTGCTTTGGTTGGGCTTCAACTTGTGACTTTCCTTCCTCAAACTTCCAAGTAGCTGAGATTATAGGTGTGCTCTGATTTTATTAATAGTTGCTCTGCGACCTGAGAAGAGACTCTGTTGATCTTATGTAACATGGAGATGATAGGATAGATTTAACAGAATGCACCAAATAAGTGTAACTGAGAAACATAACACACCTGGGCTGGGTAGATAGTTCAGTGGTTTAAGTGCCTGCCTGGCCATCACAAGGTCCTGAGTTCAATCCCTGGTACAATAAAAAAAGAAAAGCAGTTTGGGAGGTGGCTAGCAAGATGGTTCAGTAGAATAAGCACTTTCCTGGCAAGCACAAGGGCCTGAGTTCAACCCCTGGTTCCTGAAAAAAAAAAAAAAAAAGAAAGAAACATAACACCCCCTTCATGACACAGAGCTAACTGAGCATTTTTTCACCTTTTTTTCTCTTAAGGAACTCAATTACCACTATGAACGAAAATTCTCTAAGCACCCCTGTGTATATGTTAAACAGACTGAAGCCAAGTGACAGGCTGCATACAGTAAAAGGAAGAATCGTTGGCTGGAAAGAGTGAGAAATACAAGATGACAAGGGACTATGTTGGCATTTAGGAAGACCAACCAATCTATATCTGGCCCACATGATATTAAACTACTGTAATAATCCATCTTTTTCCCCAAAGCCCAACATCAAGTCATGCAATAGAAACCGCCTGAAAAGTGTTTTCTTTTCCATGGGTTTTCATCCAAAAGGTCCTTAAAAAGCCAACAATTGCAGGCACTTGCTTGGGTAGACTCATATCTTTGCCAAGTTATTTAAGTCTTTTGAATCTTTCTCTTCTACGCTGAGTTAAAATATTGGAAGAAATAGGGGGGTCTGTAGAAAGAGTTTCCAGTAGACTAATAGAAGAAGAGTTTCTCTTAATTACAGTACGTACTTTTTCTCTGTCCGTGCCTCCACGTTTTGAGTAATTTCTGGGATTGGCACCTTCAGCGGGTGGGAAAACCACTTACACCTTCGCATCTGTCCTTTTGCAGCTGCGCTCTTGCCTCCTTGCCATCTGTCACTTATACTGTGTATTAGTCAGGACTTGATAGAGAAATAGAATGCTTCGGATATTGGCATAGGTACAGAGAAAAGATTCATGTTGAGGGATCGACTCACACGGCTGTAACGGCTCGGCAACTCCTCAACCCACAATATGTGACTGGCAGCATGGGGACCAAGGACAGAGAAGATCCTGCAGCCAGAGTTCAAAAACAGCCTAGACGCTAAAATTCCCTCTTCCTGGGTGACACCGTGGGGTATTTTTCCTGTTAGGCTTTGGATTGACTGAAAAGCAAAGCAACCCCACCCACATTGTGAAGGGTAATCTGCATTTTTCCAAGTCTAAAAATTTAAAAACAATCTTACCTAAAAAGTCCCCTCATGAGAATAGTCAGACTAGAGTTCGGCCAAATATCACGGTGCTGTCCTCTAGCCAGAGTGAAACACAAATTTAGCTAGTGTACATCTATCCATACAACTGCCAGACTTCTTCCCGCCACTGGACCTTGCACTATTTCTTGGCTGGCAAATCTTATTCTGCGTTCCCTCCACGTGTGCCCTGCACCCCACCACTACCTTCTTTACCATGGTACGATCTTTTACCTCTTCCCACTTCGTTTTATTCAAACCCTTAAAACAGTATTCAGAACCATCTTACCTCCATGCTTTTCTGTTTGTGATCTGTGCTCTCTGATCAATTATGGAACAACTGACTCTGTAAGATTAGGAATTTTGTATACCACATAGTCTGTCCCCAACATATAGAACAGTGTCAAAAACACACAATTAAGCCAGGCGTGGTGGTGCACGCCTCTAATTCCAGCACTTGGGAGGCTGAGGCATGAGAATCAGTACGAGTTCGAGACCAGCCTGGGCTACAAAAATGAGCTCAAGGCCAGCCTGAGCTGCATAGCGAGACCCTGTCTCAAAAAAAAAAGAAAAGAAAAGAAAACACACAATTGTCGCTCAATAAGTCATGGTGAAGTGAATCAGTCAACCCTATTGCTCCAATATTATGTTTATTTTCTTCTGGAGAGGTGAATATTGTAACCTCATTATTTACTGCACAAAATAAGAGCATGGTGCTACATGGTGAAACAGCGTTCCTCCCCTTGCTGGGCGAGTTTTTCCTACTTGAGTTTTTCTACATGGTGCACCATGTAAGCTTCAGGTATGCTAGTGAATGACAGCTGCTGTGATAGGCATAGATTTGTCAGACTGAGCCTGGTTTGTGTCTTAGTATACAGGCAATGTTAAAAGTGACACAGTGACCTAAATTCCTAGAGTTCTCTTCTCTGTGAGCTCCAATGAAAAACTCTGTCCTTTCCAAGGATCTTCTTGGTCTCACAACTCCCTCCTTTCCTGCAGTAGGTGAAGGTCTACATCAGAGCTTGTACCTTCAGCCTTTTTAGATTTTCACCGTTGAAAAGAAATCCATCTTGAAATCAGACTATCCTTCCAAAAGCGAGAGAGACACCAGACTATCCTTCCAAAAGCGAGAGAGACACAGAAACAGGAATTACTACTTGCTCTTTTACAGATACGCCAATGCAGAGAGTGGATAGGTCTTGCCTGCTACCCTTTGTAGAGTGAAAGTGTCTCTAGAATGCCCTTGTGAACTGGAAGCAAGACAGTGAAAGGAACCTGCACAACCATGTCCCTTCTTGATGAGAGGATCTAAATCCTCTCATTATTTAGTTCATTTTGAAAATTAGTGGGGGTAAGGAAGCTCCATTTCCCTCCTTGATAAACCCAGCCCTGAAATTTTCAACTCTAAGCCCACCTTGCCTCCTGGTGAAGCAGATGTTACCAACCCATGTAAAGACCTGGGAAAGTGGGCTAAGTGTCTAAGTCTCAGCCAATGTGGGACAGAAGAAAAGGTTCCTCGTCTGCGAGCCCTAAACACTACCTAGAAGGATAACTCTACCATGATAGAGAAGACTGCCTGATGGAAAGCACAAGCTGCAGAAACTATGGCAGCAAAGACTGATAGGTGTGGTTACTTAAAACACGGAGAAAAAAAAGTCAGTACAACAACAGAAGGGCACCATGGGATTGAAAAATAAACTAACAAACTGGAAAAGGTATTTACATATGGAAGAAAAAAAGCAATTAATCAGCAGTAGGAAAACGATTATTATGAATCAGTTAGTAAAAGCTCACCACCTAACCAAAAAATGAAAAAGGTGAAAATACAGTAGGTTGTCATAAATAGATATAGATACCTGAAAAGACTACTCGAAATGACAGATAACCAAAGTGATGGCCAGGATGACAAAGATCAGCAAGAAAGGCAAATGAAACTCTTGGTTAGAAAGCAGCTGAGAAAGTGGAAAGTCTCGAATACTTGTAGAAAATTTCAACTGGGTACAGTCTTTGTGAAGTGATAGATGGCTATATTTAATACATCTTAAAAAGTTACCAAAGGAGTAGACCTTCAATGTTGTCAGAGCAGAAAGGATTAAGAAAGTGAGGTGATGAACACGTGACTTAGCTTTATTTCACAATGTGCACAGGAACCGAGACATCACCCGGCACCCCACAATTAAATAGAATTTTTATTGGTCAACTACATAGAGCTTAAGAATTTAAATTTAAATGTGCTCTCCTTGAGGCAGTAAGTTGACATTCAGAATGGAACCTGAGGAACAAGTGTAGGAAAGGTGACAAAGATAAAGGTCTACAAAAACTACGGCACTAATGATAATTTGTAAACATTCATGCAGGAAAATTGGCTGCAATAAAAAAGCTCAGAGACAGATTTCATGACCGGACCGGATGCTGGGAGTGCCTGAGTTTTCCATGTTTAGCTTTTTAAATTCTGTTTCAATCGTCTGTCGGTGCTGTGTACACATTTCAGAATCGAGGAAAACAATAATTGTGAATCTTTTTGATATACCTTGAATTTTACCATTTACTAGCATCTTCCCATATTTTACTTCAAAGTAGGGACCAGGTCTCCTTTTTCACAGGACTTCCATATCCAAAGCAGTAATTTTCCTCTTCACTTCGAATTTGCTTTAATTCTTTTTTTTTTTTTTTTTTTTTTTTTTTTTTTTTTTTTTTTTTTTTTTTTTTTTTTTTTTTTTTTTTTTTTTTTTTTTTTTTTTTTTTTTTTTTTTTTTTTTTTTTTTTTTTTTGTCGTTTTGAAACAGGGTCTCACTATGCAGCTCAGGCTAGCCCTGAGCTCTGTGTGTCCTAAAGAGGCTCTGAAGGCACAGCGGCCTCTCCCAGGCGATTGCTCTGCTCAGCTGGAAGAGGAGCCTTGCCCCTCCAGCGCGGGTGTTTGCAGGGTCCCTGCCTTTAGCCTTTGTCCCCAGCCACTTCAGGGCTGACCCTTCCTGCAAGCAGGAAGGAAACGGCTGACAACTCTCATCTTTATAGAAGGCAGACTTTATTTCTAGTTCTCAGGTCAAAAGGCGGCGGAAAGAAAACAAAAACCACGAGGAGATAAAGGCTAAAAATACTGGCGTGTGAGGTGCAGCGGCCCGGTTGGGGATCCTCAAGGCAGCAACAAGGCGAGGATGTGCGTAGGGCTCCATCTGCGTCATCCTTAACAGGTGGCCGTGACCAGAACCAAAGCCTGGAGCGGAAAGGAAGGAGCTCTGCAAACAGGTGCGCCGGGAGGGGGGAAGGCGTGGGGAGCACAGAGGAAAAGCCTTGAACCGCTCCTGGGCGTGGAGCCCAGACGCCTTCCCAGCAGGTCACGTCGGGGAGAGCCCGAGCCCAGGCATGGAGTCGGAAGGAGCTAAATTTGATTTGGGGTTTTGTGGTCTGGGTGATGCACTTTGAGTTTAAAATAGAAATGGATGTGTTTATGCGGTTTCTTTCTCTTTGCTTTGAATTGTCACTTGAGAAGAAACAAACGTATGATTCACACACGAGTGCCCCCCAAAGCGGTTCTCATTGGGTGACTTCCTATTTTATAGGAAGTGGGGGGGAGAAAGGGTTTTTAAATCACACTAAAGACATCCGCTGTGGACTTTGATGATGAATACGCTCATGATTTATTTTACTTAGATAGCACTTAAATTGTGTTTTCAGCACTTTCTAATTTGAACATTCATCCATCCTATTAGATAGATAAGGTGGTGGCTCTGGAGGAAACTGGTCAGATAAAGGACTGTTGAGTACATTTATAGTCTCAGCGGTGACAATCACACGGACACGTCAGTCAGGATCATGGGAAAATTGGTATTAGGTGCTAAGAAGGGAGAATGAGGCCTACATGGATGCAATAATGAGCTAGAAAAAGAATTTTTTAAAAAAAAATGAGCTAGAGCTCAAAAAGAATAGAAGAGCGTTCTCACCCATCCACTAGGTATCGTCACCGGCTGCACCAGTACTAGAGCCCAGGCCTAGGTGTGCCAAGGCTGACTATCGTTCTGTGCCCTACCTCCTTCCCTTTCCATGCTAATAAAGTCACCATTTTCCCGGGCTCCCAGACTCCAGTGGCAGCCAATTTCTCCACCATTCTTGCCTGCTTCTTTCAGTCCTCTTGCCTCAACCACTGAAATGATTGTCTTATTCATCTTCTTGTATCTCTATTGTTCTATCTATTCTTTTACTGGTCTACTCAAAGGTTTAAATATATATATATATATATATATATATATATATATATATATATATATATATATATATATATGTATTTTCCCTCTTTTCACTGCCTCAGGGCCATTCAGTCGATTCAAGCTGCAATCGATTGTGTCCACTGCTTCCATCAGGCTTCTCTTTGATGTGGCCTGATTATATACCCAATGGTCTCATCAGCTTTGCAGCGCAAAAGAAGATCAGGGCTCATTGGGGATGGCATTTAAGACCAACTGGAGTCTCCAGAGTTATGTTTACAAGCAACACTGAAAAATTGCTCTTCATGAAATATGTCGTCTCAATTCAATATTGGCACCAATTCTTCTACATTTCTTCTTTGTATATAAAAATATTCCTATCTTTCAAAGCACACCCCTAAAGTCTATTGTTCGATGGGAGTCTCCAACTCATTGGTGATTCCAGTCTTCTCTCTCTCCCCAGACTTGGTCCCTCCCTTACACCCACCCTCATCCTTGGTCTTTACTCTGGCTGTTTCCTGATAGATTTCAAGCTCTTTGGGGGAACACATTCCTTTCATCTTTATATCTCAGAAAATGCTTATTGTAATCCTTCTCTCATAGAAAACATCTAGTAAATACCTTTTGTAATGAATTAGAAGGAATAGCCCAAGCTATGGCATGACTCTTGAGTTATGTGAAGCTTGTGTTGATGATACTTATCCACTGACCATTTCAAGATGATTCTGGTTAAAGCAAAAGCTATCATTTTCTCCTGGAAAAATCAATTCTAAAATTTATTTGGAATCAGAAGAGACCTATAGTAGCAAAGACAATCCTAGGCAACAAATATAAGGCAGAAAGTATTGTAATTCCTGACTTAAAATTATGCAACAAAGCTACACTGATAAAATCAGCATGGTATTGGCCAAAAGAAAAAAAATAGACCTGAGGATCAGTGGAATAGATTTCAAAGTGCAAGAAGCAAACGCAAACACAGTCAGCCACCTTATCTTGGACAAAGGGGCCAAAAATGTTTATTGGAAGAAAGATGGCCTCTTTAACAAATGGTGCTGGAAAAACTGACTCTCTACATATCAAAACCTAAAACTTGACCAAGGTCTATCACTATGCACTGAACTAAAGTCAAAATAGATTAAAGATCTCAATATTAAAACAGAAACACTAAATCGTCTGGAAGAGAAAGTAGGAGGAAATCTTGAAGATATAGGAGTAGGCAAACACTTCATGGACAAAAATAAAAATGCACATGTAACACTTGAAAGAATCAACAACTGGGACCTCCTCTGGCTAAGAAGTTTTTGTACATCAAAAGAAATTACCAACAGAGTGAAAAAACAACCCACACATTTCAAGAACATTTTAACTAATAAGTATTCAGACAAAGGTCTTCTACTTATAATTTATAAACAACTAAAAAATATTAGGGTCCCAAAATTCAAAGACCCAATCCAGAAATGGGCGTCTGAAATGAACACATATTTCTCAGAGGGAGAAATACTAGAAGCTTATAAATACGTGACGAAATGCTCCCCATCACTAGCCATCCATGAAATGCGAATTAAAACTTAGATACCATTGCATGCCAGGAGGAATAGCTATCATAAAAAATCAGCCAGCAACAAATGTCGGAGAGGCTGTGGGGAAAAAGGAACACTTCTTCACTGCTGATGAGAATGCAAACTGGTGTAGCCATTATAAAAATCAGTATTGAGACTCCTTAAAAAACTAGGGCTGGAAATTCCATTCAGTCCAGCTATCCCTCTGCAGGGAATTTTCCCAGAAGAACTGAAAACATCATAGCATAGTGAAATCTATGTTCTTATGTTTATAGCAGCACAATTTATGATCGCCAAATCTTGGAAACAACCTAAATGCAAATCACCTGAAGAATGGTTGAAAAAGCTGTACTATTTTTATACTATGGAATATTACTCAGCTATAAAGAATGATAAACTCAAAGCCTTCATATATAAGTGATGCATTTTGAACTTATACTCATAAGTGAAATAAAACAGACCTACATGTGTAAATATCATATAGTCTCCCTAGCGTAAAAACTCAAAAGGAGAAATAAAACTGGAAAGGTATAACACAGCTAAATGGAAATCAAGAACTTAAGGATTAAAAAATAAAGATGCATTTATCTGCTTCCAGTCACTTTGTTGTTTAATCCATAACACATCCAGCAAGCTTCACTAGTGGCCCACTGCAATTGCAAAACATTTGACTGTGTATGCGTCTGGTTCCTCTTAGTCCAAAGAGAAGAATTTTCTTTTCCTTTCTTCTTCTTCTTTTTTTTTTTTTTCTTCTTAGCAACATCAATAGGGAGGTGGGTCATGCCCACACACTGTGCTCTGTAGAACTATTGTGAGGACAATATGTGATATGTCAACTTTCAAAAAAAGAAAGGGGATAAAAAAAAAGTAATGTGGATTGAATGTGTTAATGTTTAATTGTTTGATCAATCTTATATACCTATATGTATTAATCTAAATTGATCTGATGATGAAAATATGTAATATAGCCATTGTTAAATTTAAACAATAAAAATATTTTTAAAAAAGAAAAAAGAAAAAAAATAATAAAGATACAGAAAATAGAAAAGCTAAGAAACATGGCAGAGGCAAAACCACATGGTCCTAAGTAGTTCTACAGGTTTTTGACACTAAGAAAAGCAATGTGTAATACTAAAGCCATGCTTGGAATGCCTGTCATTCTGGTCATTTAGATGTGTGCTGCTTCTAATGCCAAATAATTATTGTTATGTTCTCAATCAAGCAAATGTTTGTTCAAAAAAAAAAAACAGAAAAAAGGTAATGAAAGAGAGTAAGAGACAAGAAAAAAAATGCCATAGGATTGACCTGCTACCATTTTGTATATGGTTAGATTTCTAAATTTCTATGTAAAAATGTAACTTTTCATAACATCTCGTAGGAATTTATTAGAATATCAGTGATTGATGGAAAATACCATTCCATGTTAAGTCTCAAGCATTTGATATTCAGAAAGACAATGATTTCAAGCTCAAATACCTATATTACTGAGTAATAGTATCATCAAACTTCTGTTCTGGAGGGTTAAAAACTTATGTTTGCTGACCAAAAGCTTACAGAAAAAGGATAGCCAATATGGCCATCAAGCAATAGCCGCAAGTGGACATCACAGACGCGTGTCCATGGTGCATTAGTACATTTTCCCTTTACTGCAACAGATACCCAAGATGATCAACTTGTAAGACAGAAAACTTACTCTGGTTCATGGTGTCAGCAATTCCGCTCTATCACCAGTCAGCAATTCCACTCCATCACCAGCCAAACTCCTTGCTTTAGGCCAGTGATAGTGAATCCTCAGTGATGCCACAGTGCCCTGTGATAGGTGTGCCATCAATTCTCTTCTAGTGCTGTAGGATCATAATGGAGGTGCTGGATGAAAGGGCAGCGTATACATAGCATTACCAGACTGTGCATCTTATGACCTGGAAAAAAGAGACTGAGGAGGAGCCAAAGCCCTACAATCTCATTCAAAGGTGCATCTCCAACTTCAAAAAACTTCAAATGTCTCACCCATAATTGCACAGGGACAAGGAGTTGAATTCAGGAATCTTTTGGTGGGAGGAGGGTCAATCAAGAGCATAGTGCAGCACTCAGCTACCCTGCACAGTGCAGTATTCTCCCTCAATAGGTTGTCTTTTGCCTTCACAATACACACTTGTTTATGTTCAACCTTCCCTTGACAATAGCTAGATGATACCATGCTAGTTGTGAACCAGGCTTAGCACCAGGCCATGAGCTGAAAAAAGCCCAAAAAGTAGAGCATGGAAAAAGAATGATTGTCACCTAAGTGAGCACAACATGAGCACAGCTCCAGGGGGTGACAAGAGTTTGATCCAGTGGGCTGTGAAGCTGGAAAGCACCCTTAGAACAGAGAGGGGAGTTTGAAAGGACAGACACGAAGTCTGGGAAGGCCACCACTAGACTTGGGAACAAACCTGAAATGTTGACTTGTGCAGGGCCTAGGACACAGCATGAGGAATAAGGGATGGAGTCTTATTCCAGCAACTCCAAGGCGAGGGATCCAGAGGTACTGGTGTTTCTGGGAAGGCAGGACATAACCATGAATAGTATCAGACTTGGGAATTTTAGGTAAAGATAAGTGGAAAGGCCTGCTGAGAAAGGAGGATGTGGAGTGGGGTAATCCAGAAACTTCCAATGATTTATTTTTGTATCTCCCGGAAGACATAGCACGATTGAAAGGGCACATTAACTAGTCTGTGAACGTTGGTTGGCTGGCTAATGGGTCACATAATAAGGTTTGCTCCTTGCTCAAACCAGCTCAACAAAACAATAGGCTCCACGAAGAGGCTAGTTCTTCTGCGGGGCGCAGCTGAGCCCGCAGGAGAGGAAAAGTGCTATATTTCCTAAAGCCTGAGTACCTGGAAATATCATACCTCTCTTCCAAGAATGCCCCAAGACATTTGAATCTCAAGCAGCATCCAGGAAGCTAACATAAATAAATCCCAACTAGACACTTCCAGAAAGAAGACCCTATAGCAACATTTAAAAAGTGAATCTTTTTTTTTGATAGAAGAAAATGTGCTAGCCAGGCGTGGTGGCTCACGCCTGTAATCCTAGCACTCAGGAGGCTGAGGCAGGAGGATTGGTGCGAGTTCGAGAACAGCCTGGGCTACAAAAGTGAGCTAAAAGTCAGCCTCAACCACATAGCGAGACCCTGCCTCAAAAAGACAAAAAAGAAAAAAAAAAAAAAAAAGAAAATGTGCTGTACATCATCACCCAATTTCCCAAAAAACTCCAACTTATCTGTTTTGAGTGTCAAAATTCAAAGCCACTCCTCCACTGCAGTGAGGACATATTCAGTTATCTAAAATTCCCAAATCGCAGCAGATAAACTCTGCCCTTAGAGATAGCTAGAGTTTATCTTCAGCAACTTTTTGTTATGTACTCAGATACCCTCAACCAAACTCATTATTCTATTTCAAATGAAATCAGTAACCAAAATTATGGAACAAAGCCAATTTTTCATGACTTAGGAAACTCCTACTGTTTATTTTGATATAGAAAATTTAGAACTTCAAAGGGCATGTCCCTTTGCATGAACAACTCTGACATAATAGACATTTCATGCTTTCTCCTTGATCTTAGATGAATTTTCCCTTTCTGCTATATAGGAATAAATTGAAGAGCTAGAAACAAACTAAGTATTTTTTTTTTAACCTAGCTCTTTCAGTTAGTTGGTGTTCTATTGATCTTGGCTGTTGTAATCCCTTAACAAAATTTGCTCTTTTAATGATTTTATGGGTTAAAATTGGGTTTTTTCATGGCAGCTTGGGTGGCACACACACACACACACACACACACACACACACTGCAGCATCCACTAAATCTCAGTCACAGAACAAGAAGACATTGATCATAAAAAGCTAACCACTAATGCCAATACTTAGCTGTACAAAAATTGTTGCAAGCCTTGCCATAGCTAATTCCAAAATATTAAGTTTTCATGGTACTTCCATTCATTTATGGAAAAAGACATAACAAAAGGGAAGCATAAAATATGTTACAAAATATCTTCCCTCCCCTTATGGTAAGGGAAGATAAATAGAAAAGTGTTAATAAAATCTAATGCTGCTGTGGGATAAAGGCAAGGGATGCTTGTTTGGCGCCTCATCTTTCCTGCAATAGAGTATGAAAGTCATTTGGATCTCGGGCTATGGAGAAGCCACAACAAAAGACTCATGTATTTACTTATGCAAATGTACATCCCACATATGTTTGCTTGCCTTAACTCCCTGGCCAACCTACCCAACTTGGACATTGTTAGAATATCTCATCTCCTTTTTGCCAGATAAAAAAGAAACTAACACCTGGTATCTATAGTATTGGTCTGACAGAAAGGCAACATCAGGAGATAAACTCTGATATCCATGCTTAGAAAGTGACTACAGACATATAGCATGTGTAGCCCTCATGTGGAGTATGATATAATAATTAATGACAGAAAGTGATTGTATATAAACTGATACAGAATGAGCTCCAAAAAGTATTACTCAGCTATTAAAAAAAAGATAAATCTGAGGGTTTTATAGATAAATGGAAGCAACTAGAGGCTGCACTGGTAAGTAGAATAAAGCAGACCCGCATGTGCAAACATCATATTGTCTTGTTAGTGTAGAACCTGAAAGAGTAAATAAAATCTGAAAGGTGCAACAGATACTGGGAAAGGGAGAGAATTTGTTCAATGGGAAGGAAAAATTGAGATGAGGAAAAGCAAGAAAGAAGGGGAAAAGATGCATTTATGTACATATGCAAGATAGTTTGGTTAATTGTACTGCCGATTTCTGTTGGTCTTCTGAAAGGAGTAGTTAATGCTGAAAATTTTTGTCTTTATTCACTTTGTTTTTCCTTTTAATTTCTTTTAACTTTTAGTTGGTGTTGTTTTATTTCCTTTTTTCAATCAGTTTTGCTGGTTTATACCTGGTAACCTAAACAATCCATTTAAAGATAAGATTATGCAACACAGCAACCTTTGTTCAATTCCTATTACTTTGTTTAATGAAATTTTGTATTGTTCCTAATGCCTTTTTTTTTTACCATTTTGTATTTTTTTTAAAAAAATAAGAAGGGATATTAGACATGCTGCCAACACATGACGTTTGCTCCCACTTGCAGAAATTTCAAAGCCCCAACAAGCAAGGACCGTCTAGAAGAACAAGGCAGAGCCAGCAGGAGTGCCCGGATTGTAGGCAGCTGCCACCAGCTTTAGCTTCACTGGCAAGTCTTTCCATGACAAGTGCTGATGTAGTTCTCAGATAAATGCCCTCAGCCCCCTACTTTCTCCTCACAAAAATCTCTGGTGAGCCGCAGTTGCTGCCTTTAGTGATGAGCAGAGCAGAGATTACTGATGGACAACCCAGCCGTCAGCTATGATCCGCCATACAGCCATGAAGCCCAGGGCTGGCTTCTAAGAAGGCCTGTCTTAGCATTTACCTCAGGCTTTTGAAATGCTGCTCTTAGCCACACATTCAACTGACTCTTAGATGACTCTTAGCTCCCCATTGCCCTGCCAATCTGCAAGAATTATTCACGTCAATTAATCCAGAGAGTTTGCAGCTCCTGCTACTATTTCCTTGTTCAGAGACCTTCCGAGGCTCTTCTGCTCCCAAATATTTCCTCCAGGGATGCTCTATGCTGAGACCTCTTTCATGGAACTTGATCTTCTTGCAGATTTTCAAAGAATTTCAGAGAGCATTTGTTATGGTTCATGTGTATTTGTCCCCCCAAAGCTTCATGCAGTTATGAGATGGACCTCTAGAGTTTGTGATTCATTTCTGATTCAGTGCTGGAATTATGGGTATAAGTGCTGCTGGGATTATGAGTGTGAGTGCTGCTGGGATTCTGGGTGTGGGTGCTGCTGGGATTATGGGTGTGAGCGCTACCTCCCAGCCTGGGGCAGGTAGCCTGAATGTGACATAAGGGAGACAGACCTGCTCTCTGTAGCCATTGTGGCCGCTGCTCCTGCCCTTTCAGTCTTGCTGTTTTCTGCCACTATGAACAGCTACTCTCTGCATGTGCCACGCTACCTTGGAGCCAGCTGAGCTGAGTATATACTGAAACCTCCAGTAACTGTGAGCTAAATAAACCTTTCCTTCCTTAACCATGGGTATTGGGTATTTTGTCCCAGCAACAAGAGAAAAGTAACTGAGACAGCATTGCATTTTTAAAGTGTATTAAAAACCTCAACAACAAATTCTATGCCTTTTTTATTTCTTCATGTTCATTAGGCAGCCCCATAGTGAATGACAATATCAATAATTCATAAGGATTCTCCCAATAAATTAATAATGCAAGCCACAGTAATAAAACATGGAGTCCAGAACTATGATAATGAGAACAGTGGTTACAAAATAAGTGAGTTTTCTGAATGCTTCATGAAAAAATTCATCCCACAGCTCTTTAGGGTTTTAAGATATCAAGAAGCTTTGGCTCCATGCACAAGCAGTTATTGGGGTGATCCCAGCAAGCACAACTAGCCAGGCTATGAAGTGTGTGCTTGAAACTGGAAAATTACAACTACGTGAACCCGCTCTTGAAATTCCCCTGTGCGGTGGCAGAGAGCCAGAATTCCACATCCAACACTTCCAGCCCTGCATAAATGATGTCTGGGGGGTTTTCTTCATCAGAGATCCACAGGACTTTTTTCATGTGGATTTTCAAGGACAGCTACTGAGTGACAACTACACGTTTGGGTTTGTATCTTTTCTGTTTACTTCGACATCTCTTAAGAGCTCACCATGTCTTTTATTGCATTCTGTTTAAGCAACAGCATAAAAGACTTGAGCTTCTCTTCAAAACATAAGGATTCCAATTACAAACCTAAAACGCAAGGAACATTTTCATCAGCTGTGAAGAGCTTTGCAAATGCAAGATGGTATTTGCAAGATTACCCTAAAAAAATCTAACAAGGACTTCAGCTTAAGGAAATCATACAGCACTGCTGTGTTGGCAGGGGCTCATGAATTTTATGAAATGATTACTCATTGTTATTACTATGAATAATTATTGTAGCAGCTGCTCCTGACCCAAACACCGATGTTTGGGACAGACCTACCAGGAAGAACTTCCACATCTCTCAGCCTACGTCCTCCCCACCATCACCTCCCTCCCCGACCCTGGGAGCCACGGGGAGTGACTGAAGTGGATCTTGTGTTCCACGGTGTGTGTGTGTGTGTGTGAAGCAGCACGTGTGGACAGCACATTCCTCTCCAAGGAGCTAACGCCAGAAGGATAGGAAGAAAGGAGCAAAGCCAAGGGTCAGTGTTCACTTCCAGTCAGGATATCCCCCCTAGAAATGGGCCAGCTTCCACCCCTTTGAATAACGCAAGAATGATGGGACCTTTCTTGTCATGGAATGAGTGCAACGCCGTTGGTGTGATGCCACCTATAGGCTTCTGCTTTGAGCTTGGTTTGGTAGCAAAGTCTGGGTGTTCATATGGCAGCATCAAGCTATTTAATTATTCTCATTTAAAGTTCCACTTTTAAATGTGTCTTCTAACATCAGTGATCATACACTCAAGAATAGTGGGAACCAGGGAGAACTCCTGCATGGCTGATAAGAAAAACACAGGGGTAAGGCCTTGTGGTATCTTGATGTTATTTAATAACAAATGCTTTCAAAATGTTCTTAACCTTTAACACAGAAATCCAACTTTTAAAAACTTACCTGAAATAAAAATTCTTAATATCACACCTATTAATACTTTAACATCACACACAGACACACACACACACACACACACACACACATACACATACACACGCACATGCCTACAAGAACAATTTTTACAGGCTCTGGAGATGGCTTGGTGGACTAAGCACCTGCCTGGTAAGCACAAGAACCCAGGTTTGATCCCTGTTACCACATGCCATGCAACCATACAGTGCACCTTGCAGGATACCAAAACTGGGTGTGGTGGGGCACACCTGTATCACCACCTCTGGGGAGGCCGAGACAACAGGGTCACTACAAGTATAGAGAAACCTCGAATCAAACAAATAAAAGATTTTTTAAAAGGAATAATTCTTACAATACAACTTATAAGAAGAAAAAAAGTTTGAAGCACCATATGTATCCAAGATCACTGGCCTGGAATGTTAACTGAAGCTCACTCCCAGAAGGTACAGGGCAGCCGCTTGGGATGAATGTACCAGATTTTTTTTTTAAGCTAATGCAGAAGCATTCGCAGTTTTGCAAACTCTGGGTGTGCAGAGGAAGGGAGGAGGCCCACAGAGCACCTCACATTTTTCCAGGCAAGCCCTCAGCACCCTCCAACAAGGGACAGACAGCCTCCAGCTACCTTCAGGTGGTGCCACGCAAGATCCTCCTTTCCATTCGGAACTTCAGTTCTCACAAAGAATAGCTGGAGCTATTTTTACATCCCTTTTTCTGCTTTTACATCATGTTTTCTTTCTCAGTCCCTTCCCAAAGAGGAAGGTAAATATAGGTTTGCAATCATCTGCGGTAGCAACTTCAATTATATCATTGCTTAAAGAAGAGGGAGAAGAGGACGAAAGTAAAGAGGAAAGGAAGAAGATGGAGCGGATAAAAGGAAGGAAGTGGAGGAGGAACAAAAGAGGATGCCCATGATTATCTTTTTGCTTCTTTTTCTACAGAAATTCCACCCGTGCAGGAGACTCCATGGTGTGGAAGATGTTATTATGCAATTCTGGTACGCTGGGGCGGAAGTGGTGTAAACGCATTTCCGATTAAGTAAATACATTTTGTATCTCTGGATCTATTCATTCATTCATCCTGAGCACGTTCCCCATGCCGCAGAATCTCTGTTGTGAAAAATTTAGCAAGCATCATCTCCTATTTTTAAAATTAAAGATGCAGTGTGAAAGAGAAACTATTCTTGAGCTCACTAAGAGGAGCGTTTGAGCAAGGTATAGCTTAGGCATTTCCTATGTATGATTTTTTATGCACATTTTGTGTAGAATACTTCCCCGTTTGTTTCACTGGCCACTAGCAATAAGAATTTAGCAAGTGGGGCTGGGGAGATAGCCCACCGGTCTAAGCACCTTCTTGGCAAGTGCCAGGATCCAGTTTCAATCCCAGTACTGAATGCCTTGCTGGCCACCAAACTGGGCATGGTGGCACATAACTATAATCCCAGTGCTGGGGCAGCTGAGACAAGGGGATCACCGTGAGTCTGAGCTGCATAGCAAGACCCTGTACCAAATAAATAAATAAAGATTAGAAAGAAAGTATCTATAAAGTAAACATTAAAAATGCATAAAAGAATCTATCAAAAAATTCTATCAAGGGAATATTGGCGTTTTGTACTAGCTTCATTTGCAGATGTGCTATATCTGAACAAGCCTTGTAGCATGTACCCCAAGGTGCATAGATTATACTCTGATTATGGAATCCCTTCTCCTGAAGTGGTCCCTTGGGCTTTGTAGAGACAAGTGCGCAGCAGGCCCTCGTTCTCCTGAAGCCTTACTCTCAGAAAGAACACACTCCTCTTAGAATCCTCTTCACACCACTGAAATTCACTGTCAAGGACAGGGAAGAGGAAACAAGTGGCTTTCCATTTAGGAAAAAAGTGACTAATGCTTTCAAACATGATTTTTAAAGTCAAGAGATAATTAAGAAGATCTATTCAGGACACTCACTCTCTACCTCTGACCTTCTAAAATTGATGTCATGGGGGCCAGATGACATTTTAGCACTTTCAGCAATAGAATATTTACTAAGAAGAACCCGGCATATTACAGAGGACTGTTTTTATACGTTGGGGTGGGAGGGGGACACCAGAGATTGGCCTAATAACTTATGAAAATGAATAGGTACTAAAGAAAATCTCTTCTGTGATTTCCACAAGAAAATGAATTATAACCCGGCATGGTGGCACACGCCTGTAATCCCAGCACTTGGGAGGCTAAGGCAGGAGGATCAGTGTAAGTCTGAGACCAGCCTGAGCTACAAAAGTGAGCTCAAGGCCAGCCTGAACTACATAGCAAGACCCTGTCTCAAAAAAAGAAAAATAATTATATAGAACAGTTGACTTTCTTTTTGTAGTTTTGGGTTGTTTGAATTTCTCCTTGGATGAAACTGCTACACTCAAAAAATTTGCCAATAATCAGTTGCTTTAACTAGACGGGTTCTTTTTGACTCGGGGTGTTGTTGGTGAGCGATTGCGGTGGTTTACTTTCAGAACATATTCAGAGTGAATGTTCAATGCATGCAGTAAGCACCACGCTTCTGCGGTCTGGTACGGGAAGGCTCTTACTCCAAGTCAATGTGGAAAGCGGGGATCCCCTTTCCACGAATGTGACGACAAAGACCACATCTCCTGTGCTCACAGAGTAGACAAGGTGGAGTAGACTGTGTATTTGCTAATTTTTTTTTTCCTTACAAAGATCAACAGAACCCAGGTGTATGTTTTGGCACTACACACCCAGTGATCTCCTACTAGAGACAAGTTCATGTATTTCAACAACCTCTTGTTCCTGTGGACAAGGATGGCGTCAGATGGCATAGCACATGTACACACTGGTGTAATCCTGACTGTGAAGCATGGTGAGGCACGGTGGCGTGCCTGTTATCCCAGGGCTGGGCCGGCTAAAGCATGTTGCCTGGGGTTGCCTTCTTAGCAGAAGCTGGTCTGGGTTGGAGACACTCAGGCAACAGCTGATTTCTCCCTGAGTGCAAGGAACTTTCCCCTTTTTCCTTCGTCTCATCCTCTGCTGATCTGACAGTGGCATGGACAGAGTCACTGGGCTCTCCCCTATGCTGGTCTGGTCGAAAAGCAGTCATTTCTAGACTTGTCAGGTGATTTGGGGTGACTCAGCTCCCCCAACGCAATTATAAGATGAGTGGGGTACATACTGATGGTCCTCAGCCTGCCCAACTGTGGAGAAAAGGCAGAAAGCCCGGGATCAAACCCCCACTATTTCACCTTTATTAGCTAAATTATCAGTCTTTTTGAACCTCACCTTCCTTACCCAAAAATCAGAGAGAAATAAAACCTCTCTTAGAACTGAGTACAACAAAATAGCATTGTTTGTTACCCAGAAGTAATTACTAAGTTTGCCCACATGCCACTTTGTTTTTATGATTCTGCAACTAAATTGAATTCTTACTGTATGGCATGCACCGAATTTAAGTAGCCAATATGTACTATTATATTTAATCTTTAAAATAACCCACTACACTGCCTCCACCTTACAAGTGAAGAAATAATGCCTGGTAGAGAGAAAGAAATCTGTCCAATCTTGAACACATCACAACCAGAGTGTCTGTAATAAAATTCAATTCTGATCGTTACCCCTGACATTTGTAGAACTTCTCTAATGAAAAGCACCGCATAACTGCAAGTGATTCCTAAGTAATTTGTGCTTCTTTTGCATGGGGTTTAGTTTTGTTTTTTTGCTTTTTTTTTTTTTTTTCAAAATTTTATTCACCCCCTTGTTGTTATTTGTCCCTGCAATCTACAGACTTCCCATTGGAAGCACGGGGAGGGAGATGAACTCTTAAGCTCAACTGGAAAGCAAAATGGTCTAAAGGGTTTTACCCCCTGCTGGGTGCAAACTACTACCGCCCTCGTCAGGAAATACTTAGGAAGCTGTTGTCCCACTACCACAGAAGCTATAGTCCCCGCCTCTCGTCCCGGACTCCTCTGCACCTGCACTGGACACGACGGGAATCTAGTGTATTTTGCTGCCCCCTAATGGCCCTTTTTAATTCATCTGCTTCAAGAGCTAAACAACCTAGATTAAATGTTTCCACCTAAAACCCTTCCATCCAGGGGGTCAGGTTTGTGTAGTCTGCATCGTTGCTGTCAGGGTGAAACATGTGTATGCAGGCGCATACTGAATTTTAACTGGGCTCTGAATACCATAGCGGGTCCTGAATACTCAAGCACATTCGACAAGGATCTTCTGCTGGAAACTTCTTCAGTGCAGGGCATTTTCTGAGTTACTGAGATCAGTATTGAAGCTCGTTGCTAATATAAATGGAGCCCTCTAGAGAAAGGACAGGCGCAGACTTATAAACCGATCACTGTGCAGTATAGGTCTGATGAAGATGTTAAACGTGTTCAATATCTTTAGATTGAAAGAGAGTGGAGACACAGCATGAAAAAGATGCCGGAAGTTTCGCTGAGGTTTCCTCGGAGCTGGAGAAATGGCGGAGATTTCGATCTTAGCCGAGACATTGCTGGAGAAGGGAAAAGCAGAACCCAGAAAGCTTTCAAAAAAAAAAAAAAAAAACCCTACTAAGTACGGCAAGTGATCAAATCTACCAGAAGATGTTTAGGACAAACTTTTATTGACCAAGTTCAATCTGAGCATTTATGAACCCTTCCCAGATGTTTTGTTCTTATGCATGTTCATGTTATCCCCATACCGCAGTGTGTGTGTGTGTGTGTGTGTGTGTGTGTGTGTGTGTGTGTGTGTTTAATTTATGTATTTGGTACAGGGTCTCACTACGCAGCTCGGACTTGTAGTGATCTTCCTGTTTTCAGCCTCCCCAGCACTGTGAATCCAGGCCTGCACCACCATGCCCAGTCTTGGTTGCCAGCTCAGAGCGCCAGAGGCAGGGCTGGTGCAGCATGTGATGCCAGGGACTGAACCCCAGTCCCTAACCTTGCCTAAGCAGGTGCTTACTCCATTGAGCTATCTTGCTTTGTATCCCTTTCTACCATGTTAATACAATATTTTTTTCTAGAAATATGAAACACGAAAAACAAGT
This sequence comes from Myocastor coypus, assembly GCA_004027025.1. NCBI lineage: Eukaryota > Metazoa > Chordata > Mammalia > Rodentia > Myocastoridae > Myocastor > Myocastor coypus. The sequence goes on along the minus strand of PVJA010002254.1, from coordinate 82,467 downwards.
ATTTTGAAGAACTGTAATTCTGAGAAAGAAAGAAAGA